>VDFB02156485.1:0-13794 GCA_007258455.2 Sequoia sempervirens | reverse complement strand
TATCATATTATAATATGCTACATATTTAGTATTTCCAGTGCTAATAACCTGTTGCATACCGACCTATGATAGATTATATAGACAATTTTTCAATTTCTGCGTTTTCACCATGATTGAGCATTTTTAGCTTTCATTCACAGGTGGTGTTGTTTACAGAAAACTAACTTCTTGTTGATTATGGTATATCTGTAGTGTTAAAAAGGTCTCTCATCAAATGAAAACTTGATCCCATAAGATAAATAACATAAAAAGGTCTTTTCTGAGCTGCTGATGCATCAAGCAACTTGATTATTAAGATGTAGACAATAATAAACCTATCTCTATCCCACTTGAAATATGGTTCGCTCATAGCCAACTCCAATGCAGAATTCGCAACCTTGGCCCAAACAATGTTTTCCAATCACCCAACAAGCCTAATCTGTGTCTGTACGCTTCTCAAAAATCTCTAATAACAATTTTCCGCATCAACTCTGTAGGTGCTGCAACCAATTCAAAATCATTTATTTAGAGAAGACAAAATTTTACACCTGAAACAAAGATTACAACTGCTCAAACTTAATCTTTAAGTAATTTTTGCTTGGGCAAATTCAAAAAGTGATGCGTATTTCCTCTTTACCTTGGTTATCGGTGAAAAGTTCATATTGGCCAATAGCCTGCCTAATGAACATTTCCAATCCACTTACGACAATTTTCCCTGCCTCTTTGGCTTCTCTCAACAGTCTTGTTTCTCTTGGTGTGTACACAGCATCAAAAACAAGACTGTATGACTCTAAGGCTTCCTGAACAAACAGTCCAAATAGCAAAAGCATCAAGTCCCTGAATCTTATATCATGCATGTCCTTAATAAATACTGTAGTCATAAAGAAATAAATTAGTTGTCCCAAGTGACTAGATCTCTCTCTCTCTGTCTTGAGCAGCCCTTAATAGAATACGTTCAGATTGCTTTCACTCAAATACCTAATTTGTTTCCATGAAAGCAAGAGTTTCCAATTAGCAACTGCTATAAAGGGATGGAATGGAAGCAAAACAAACCTTAGGCAAAGGTGTCGCATTTACATTTGGCTGCATTCCTACGGCAGAAGTGTTTGCAAGAACCATTCCAGTTTCTGGACAGAACCTTTCCAAATCCTCCATGGGTATAGCTTCTCCTCCAACTGCACTTGCGAGGGCCTTTGCTCTTTCTGTCAACCCAATATAAAACCTTAGAATATAGTGGGACTATTGAGTATATTATACATTCATGATATGTTCAAGAAACTTGAAAGGCAGACTAGTACTAGAATTGCTGAACTGTCCCTCTTCCTTGGCCTAAGTTCTAATTAAGGATGAGTATGTACCAAAATTACGATTTGTGATTACAACGCGAGCTCCTCTTTGTTTTGCTCCAAATGCAAGTGCTCGTCCAGCTCCTCCAGCTCCAATAAGTACAAACAATTTTCCAGCAAGGGGAAAGCTATTTCCCAAGCTTTTATAACCACTTTCTCCTGCAGTGTGCATGAATATTTGCAAGTGATTAGAATAATAAATCAGTTTCAAGTATTTTCCTCCATCGCATTATATTTATTCCTCCTTGGGTTGAACTTGAATCAAAAGAAATATCTGTTACAGTAGAGCACATGTGCTATCTGAAGAATAAATTGAAAAGATTTGAGACCTCGTAAGCCATCCTCTATCGCAGAAATAGCACCCTCACAGTCAGTATTATAGCCAACCAATTTTCCATCACTTTTTCTTCGTACTATAGTATTCACTGCTCCAATAGACTGAATGAAGCATCAAAATAAGAATGAATTAGAGCACAACAATGCTGGCACGAGTAACCTGCAGGTCAATATTCCTATGTTTTGAATTGCATGGAATTTAAAGCATGTATTTCCATTTACACAATACGATTTTCAAAAGAAATTTATATCACTCCAGGGAAAGTTCCATAGATCTTGAAAAAGTTAAACAACTTGTATGTTTTTGGAAAGATTCAAAATCTATTGCATGAGGATTAAAACCTTTGCAAGTGGTTGAACTTCATCACAGCACTTGACGGCAGCTTCCTTATGAGGAATTCCAACACTGTAATGGAAAGAAAATATTTAGAAATGAAACAAATAATATCTTTTTTTGTAATATCTTTTGAGAGTTATTATCTTAATCAATAACATAAAGCACATACGAATGGATGTAATTCTAAAATATATCGAAGTTGTAAAAATTGTGTTAACAGATCATTTAAAAATCTTCTCTCTATTATATAAATAGCTCTCAAGATGCATTTAACAACTGAGTTATGCTTGGGAGAGCTAGGTACAACTTTAGTCACATCCTACTAGCATTTATATATTAATTGACCAAGAAGCATGGAAACATTTCGACACTAGATGCCTTTTTCAATTCCTAAAGTTGCCGTAACCCAATTAAAAAGCTCAAATGCCATTTAGAAGCCATTCAAGACCATACCCACCCAAGTTCAGCACTCCCTCAACCAATTCCTTGTCGTTTCTACATCTTTTACTGTGTTAATGGAAATTAAATCTAAATTTTAGGGCATTATGATGGCAATTACAACAAGTACTGACCAGAAAATAGAAAATATACCTTACAAGAGGCCTACCAATTAAAGAAAGGAGAAAGCACCTAATGAAGGAGGTGAAATTAAACGGTAGGATCAAAATTTATTTGGGATAATATGATTTACAAACAAAAGAAAACTGGAGCAGAAGAGGCCCAGTGATGACGCAAAGAATGAATCAACAAAAATTCTTGTTAAGGAAGTGGATTATGTGATACAGAGGCAGTGAGACCACTAGCTGCCCTCAAAGGTAAGTCCAACTTTGGTGAAATTCAAGATAGACTTCAGCTATGATGCCTTCCCAAATTGAGGTATTAATCTAAAACATTAGACTTGGGGATTGCCATAGAAAAATGAGAAAAAAAGTGCTCTTTTCTTCCACGAAAGTGTTACCTGGTAAAGATATCTCAGCCGTATGCAGACAAGAGGGCTTGATAAGGGTTCTATTATTTTATATTTGAAATGAGGAAACTACAAAAGTAGTCCTCCTAACATACTTGAATTAACATGGGTGTTATTGCATGTATTGAAAGAACTTTTATATTGACTGTGCACTCCAACACAGGTACCCATTTTTGCTAAGTTCTCTAACATGCTTGACCATAATCAAGAATGTGGTGAAAAGATTGTTTCTATGACTATTGACACTGCTTCATTTGTATTATGACGAGCCACAGTGTGTTTGGGATTTTGCATCGAAGCCTATATTGGCATTTCACTTCCTGTGTAGGCATCTTGGTATTCTACCTTTGTTTGCTGGAAAAAGCTAGGTAAGAAAAGGGTTGTTTTGGTTGGAAGATCTTTGGAAATATGAGTTGCATTAATGGTACACTTGGCATAATTTTTGTTTGTATAATGATGAACTGTATATATCGATAATAAGAGATAATACAAAACTCCAGACCCGTGGCTGTCAAACAGGGCTTACTGAAATCAGCAGATTTAAAAGTATTCTCACATACATCACTGCTTTCTGATCAGAAAGAACCATTGAAAACTAGGATCTTAAGAGTGTAATCCCATATGAAACCAGCAAATCAAAAAATGTTTACTGAATACCATCTGATGACTAACAGCCCTAAAAATTGCATATACAATTATGACAGAATTTTTGACTCATCGGCACTAAGTAGCAAGAACCAGGACCAGAAGTTCATTCATTTTTATGACCTGACTACCCTGAGACTTCCATTTTCTATTCTATCTTTTCAGAAGCCTATTGTAAATCCTAATGGACATAGCCAAGCAGGAAAAAAGTTCAAAGGCCCCCGCAAGACCCAGATAGTTCTGTATTAAATTTTCTCCGTGGTGGTGCCCGAGAGGCCCAGGTAGGCATAGCTAAATATGGAAACACTAGGCACAATTTAAATTGAGAACAAAAGCTAAACAAGGAAAACAAACCAACCTATCAAGAGCTTCGCAAAATGATTCTTTTAAGTTTTTTCAAATTACATATTCAAGGAGCAGGCACCTCTTGGAGATTCAACATGTGGCAACAAAAAGGCCTTTTACAGTGGCAAAATATTCTATTATCAAGTAAGACACAATATCTTTTATGGCTTCATGGTTGAACAAATGGTGGGGGATGAGTTATTCTATAGTGCAATGGCAAAGACATTTCCAAACTGTTTGAAATCAAAACATGTTTTCAAATTCAAATTCTTGGCATGGCTGGTTATTCAGTGGGGTTTGGCAGTTGGATGGAAAGTTTACAGTCCTCCAGTACAACAAGAATTGTGTGTAGGCTATGACTCTTTAACCGTGCATCTGTTGCCCCCTACTCTTATGCCCTACGAGCCTGCCCTCTAGTACAACAAAGGTAGATTTTTTAGGATTAACTCCTAATTCTTGCACCTTTGAAATATAGCTAAGTGCTCCACATGTTGATCCTTTTGCTTGGAAAAGTCAGTTATGTCATTTAGATATATTAAGACAATTTTATTCATAAGTCCCTAAAATGGAACATTCATGGCTCTTTGAAATGTTGCTACTCCATTTGATAATCCAAAGGGCATTCTCTAATAGGTAAATGTTTCCCAGTACAGTCTTACATTAATCTTCGTCTTTGACCCATGTCTGACTGAAGCCAGAATATCTATTGAGCAAGAACATTTTAGAAGCTGCTGTAGCTTGCAGTATCTGATTCATAGATGGAAGGGAACAGCGATCCTTTAATGATGCCTTGTTCAGATCCCTAAAGTCTACACATGGATGGATGTCACCATGCTTTTTTCTTATTGGCACAAGGTTTGTAACCCAAGTGGAGTGCCAAATGGTGATTAATTTTGTAAATTCTTCCCTCATGAGAGGTTTAATTTAGGATTTAAAGGTCTTAGCTTCCACATAATGGGTCTAGCATCAGATTCAAGCTCAATAGTGTGTTCAATGATGTCTCTATTCCACACTTTCAGTTCTTCATAGCTCCAAGCTATAACATGATCAAACTCTTTACATGGCTAGATTAAATCTTATTTTTCTTGACCAGTACAAACCATTCCAAGCTTAAGATTATTTCCTTCTAATATCTCCACTCATGAATAGTATTTAGGTGGAACTACCATAAATCTATCTTTCTTTGTTTGATCATCCATATTAAAAGAATTTTTCTGAAGTTATGAGAATTTTATTCCATTTCAACTGAATGATCTAGTCTCTATAAGCACTTTCAGCATGTTCTTTAACTCTGGTAAATTCCACTTCATATAGAAGGAAGTTCCAGATCTGTTGATCAATTTTAAAGACTTGCCAATGAACTGAGTTATTTGGTACTGATGATCTAACGATGACCTTGACTTGGCTTTGGTTTGTGAAGAGGTCTTTGGGAGGAAAAAATTGTAAGCCAACAACCATCATTTTATCAACTTTATTGTTCATTTTCCTTGCAATAGTCTAAATGTTAAATGCATCAAAGATCTCCAATGATTGCTTAACTTTGTGCTTGTAAGCTTTTAGCAATGGATTCTAGGCAAAACAAAGAGATCTAACTTGCTTAGTGAGAATATCAGTGTCTCGTAACACTTGAAGATTCTTATTACCTTTATTTTCAGCACATTGGAGACCTAGTGTCAAAGCCTCATATTTTGCCACATTGTTAATGCAGTTGAATTGCACTCTTAAGTCCAAGGATTTTGTCATGTCCCCGTTTTAGCTGACACTGTTTGTCGAGGAGTTAGCCTATAATTTCGATCCTCGTAGGCTGACAGGGTGTGCAGAGGATCATCGGAGGCAGTTACTCAGTGTTTGGTAGCTCCAGTTTGCAGTTGTGTCAGGTTGGGCCTTCGCAGAATCTTCCAGAGTGCTTTTTCAGGAACTTTCTATTTTTAGAAAGTTAGGTCAGGCGGAAGCTGCTATTTCGGGCAGGGCACCTGGTTCAGCCTTTCAGCTCAGAATCGACCCAGTTCAGCAGTTGGTTGATTTGACGGAGAAATAAGGAGTAATTAATGAGTTATTAAATATTTAATAATTTGACTTTATATTAAAGACACTTTATTGAAGTATTTAAATATTTAATTAATTTGGCCTGTTATAAAGTATTTAATATACTTATAATAAAGTATTAATTTTTGATTTAATGAATATTTATTATTCATTAAAATAAGCGCCAATTATTAAATAGATTTCTCCTAAGTCTTGAAAAGGCGAATTTAATCATTTTATTAAAGGATTATTTAAAAAGAGCATTGGGTCGAATTTTAGTGAAGAGGATATATATTTTGCAGTCAAGACAAATCGAACCATTATGAAATGTTATTCTAATTTGTCTTTTGCTCTGAGCATTGGAGTTTGCAAACCTTAGGGTTTCTGGCAGACGATCGTTTCTGGAGAACGAAAACTCTTCAGAGATCAAGCAGACTGAGGCTGTGAAATATCAGTTGAAGCTGGCACTTGGTGATTTCATCCAGAGATCACAGTTTGAGATTATCGAGTTATTTTAGCAGAGATTCACAGAGAACTTCATCTGGCAGTAAAGGCGTATCTTTTCAGAGATCATTCATTTGAGACTGGGCACAAATTCCAAAGGCCGTACTTCATTTAATGCTGCTGCAGACAGGCCATACTTCTGTACCTTTCTTGGCCGTACTTTCTCATCTTCAGTGGAACGCCTGTATCTTTCAGATTCTGGTGTTTGCTTCTTGGGCGCCTTGGTTCTGGAGACTGATTCTTGCCTGGAACGGGAGAGCAACGTGGAGTTATTAATTTCTATGTGCATTTATTGCTGCTACAGCCGCCATTAAAGAGAAATCAGTTAGGGTTTTGAATCGAGAACCACCAGGGTTCTGACAGTGGTATCAGAGCACAGATCTCCTGCCATCCTGTGCTTTTTCAGTGCTTTTTCAGTGCTTTTCAGTATTTAGAGTGCTTTTTGCTTGCCTTTTCATGAGCCGAGATCCTATTCAGTATATGAGAGGCGTAGGAACAGGCAAAGACGAGGATTGGATAGGTCCACCTATTCCTGAGGGTCAGACAGTGTCAGGGGTACTTGGGATTCACAGATCCAGTTCTAACAGTAGTGAAAACAGTGTTGCAACCCTAATGGCAGATCATGAGATTCCTACAGAGGCACGTAGAGATCCAGGGAAGGCACATGCAGAGGGTGATATCACCGATGAGGAGTTTAGACGGAGGCACGATAATATGATGGATATGATGTCTCAGCTGATGGGTACCATTAGACGCTGGTAATTTCAATAATGTACCACACTTCATTTAGGATTGACATAATGAAAGCCGGACTACACCAGGATCAGCTATTAGCATCGTGCTACCCAGACGTACCGCCTCCTCGACGACGAGCCGTGAGGCCGCATTGCCTACTTTCTTACCTAGGGATTCCACCTCGTGACTCCGTGGGCGTAGCATCAAAGATCGTGAGTTTCAGCCACGTAACGGCATGTCAGCGATGACTTGACGAGATTTCATGGTGAGTACATATCACTAGCTCGAGACCGCAGCACTACATTTCATGAGTTTATAGATGTCTATAAACCCGTAGAAGGAGGGGTAGATTCGACCGAGACTTCACAAAGATCAGCAGCAGCAAAATGCCAGTGTGAATAGAGATTTACAAGAGGCCGTGGAGCAAGATTACGCCGCCATATTTTGATGGATCTGAAAAGACATCAGCGAGGTCTTGGGTCCAGAAACTGGACAATTACTTGTCACTTAGGCCTATGCAGGAGGATGAGGCAATTAAATTTGCTACTTTACATCTTGACGGAGTAGCACATGATTGGTGGCACCACGGCATGTATACGCTAGGCCATCATGCGGTTAATACCTATCAGGAGTTCACTAGCAGACTGATAGAGAGATTTGATAAGAAAGATCTGGAATTGTATTTCAGAGAGTTGGCTCAGCTCAGACAGACAGGTAGTCTGGATGCATACATTGGCGAGTTTCAGAGAGTGGCAGTCATGGTGACAGGGATTTCGGAGAGGAGACTTATCATACTCTTCGTTGAGGGTTTGACAGAACCCATGAGAGGTTGGGTCAAGGCGTTTGATCCTACTACACTTCAGGAGGCGATGCGGAAGGCAAGGAGTATGGAGCTTGCTGCTCCGAAGAAACAATTTCCGCCTAAAACCAATAACTTGCCTATTGAGGAGAGTCATACACCAGTTGTAGAGCCTAAAAGGAAACCAGTTGCAAGAATTGATGATGCAACTCGGGAGGAATGCAGGAAGAAACAACTTTGTTATTGGTGCAAAGCACCCTACAGCAAGGAGCACGATTGTCCTTTGAGACCGAAGGGCAGAGCCATCCGCGCCATGTGGGTTTACTATGACGATGACGAGTCTGATGATTCAGACCAGCAGGTTGTTTCAGAACATGCAGAGGCCGGGAATGCCTCTATGGAGTTTGGGCCCGATGCCAACTTATCCCCGTTGGTATTATCTACTAGTGTACGGGATGACTCATTCAGGTTCAGGGGATTAGTGGAAGGACAGCGATGTATTGCTATGCTCGACACTGGAGCCACACACAATTTCATTGATGAGGGCTTCGTCAGCAGGTGTAGACTCCAGACAGAGGATTTCGCTGGATTCAGAGTTCGGGTGGCAGATGGATATACACTCACTTGCACTCGACGGATTTGTAATCTCACTCTCATGCTGAATGATTATGAGTTGCAGGCAGACTTTTATGTAGTCAACTTGGGTGGGATGGATTTTGTGCTGGGTATGAGATGGCTGCAGGACATTAGTGTGTTCACCCTCAACTTGCCTAAAATGGAGATGAGATTTGAGGTACAGGGCAAGAAATATGTGTTGAGGGGGATTACAGATGGCAGCCTTCGTTCTATCTCTTTCGTTAGTGGGAAGAGCGAGAAGGTAGAGCAGGATTTTGCGCAAACTAGGCATGGTTATGCTCAGTACCCTGGGGGTTCTGAGGCAGTCGTTTGGGATCAGCCTAGTGGTTTGGTTCCGTTTGTGACCAATCCATTGTTTGAGACAGATGTTATATCTACATACGACAATCCGCTCTTTGAGTTTGATATGGGTAACTCACCTGATCCTGGTCTTGAGTAGAGTAATGATAGCGTTTGGGATCCTACTAGTGCACTGGGATTTCAGACTCCGCTCACGGAGGAGTATCACAGTGTGTATATGGTGCAGAGTGCATATAGCTTCATGATTAATCCGCATGTACACGATTTGTTTCAGGTGCACAGTTCTAGCATGCACGTGCTTGATATGTTGGATGATAGTATATCTCGTGCAGTTTTAGGGGGTAAGTGTTGCTTGTCGTTTGACTTGCCTCCTTCTGAGTTTCTTGATCCTATGCCGGACCGCACTGAGGTTAATAGGGAATGGTATTTTATTTTTGCTGATCAGTTGTGGGAGTTACAGGAGTCAGTGGTGACCAGCAGGAACATTGTCCGGTACTTCCCATGGGATCCAGGTGGTGCAGTGCAGCTGTATTTGCAGAGATTGCTTGAGGACAAGCAATTTCAGGGAGGGCGGACTGTCATGTCCCCCGCTTAGCTTCCATTAATCGCTTGTCGAGAGTTAGCTCTATAATTCTCGATCCCTCGTGAAATCATTGCAGCGCAGGATCATCTGAGGCGCTTACTCGGTTTGGTGGTAGCTCCAGCTTGCGCTTGTGTCGTTGGGCCTTCGCAGAATCTTCCGTGAGTAAGCTTTTTCAGAACTTTCTATTTTTAGGAAAGTTAGGTCGCGTATTGCTATTTCGGGCAGGGCACCTGGTTCAACCTTTCAGCTCAGAATCGATCCAGTTCAGCAGTTTGATGATCAAACGGAGGAATAAGGGATATTTAATGCATTATTAAATATTTAATAATTTGACTTTATATTAAAGTCACTTTATTGAAATATTAAATTATTCAATTAATTTGGCCTGTTATAAAGTATTTAATATACTTTATAATAAAGTATTAAATTTTGATTTAATGAATATTTATTATTCATTAAAATAAGTGCCAATTATTAAATAGATTTCTCCTAAGTCTTGAAAAGACGAATTTAATCATTTTATTAAATGATTATTAAAAAAAGAGCATTGGGTCGAATTTTATTGAAGAGGATATATATTTTGCAGTCAAGACAAATCGAACCATTATGAAATGTTATTCTAATTTGTCTTTTGCTCTGAGCATCGGAGTTTGCAAACCTTAGGGTTTCCGCGCATCATCGCTCGAGAACTAAAACTCGCCGAGATCGCGCATCGAAAATGGAAATATCAACAGTTTAATTTGGTGATTTCATCCAGAGATCACAGTTTGAGATTATCGAGTTATTTTAGCAGAGATTCACAGAGAACTTCATCCGGGCAAGAAAGGCTTATCTTCGCTGATCATCCATTTGAGACCGCACAAATTCCAAAGGTCAGACTTCATTTTAATGCCGGCCGGCAGACAAAGCCGCATTTCCGTGACCTTCTTGGTCAGTACTTTCATCATCTTCGTAACTGTGATCTTCTATTCGTACGGCTTCCGGGCGCCTTGGTTCTGGAGACTGATTCTTGCCTGGAACGGGAGAGCAACGTGGAGTTATTAATTTCTATGTGCATTTATTGCTGCTACAGCCGCCATTAAAGAGAAATCAGTTAGGGTTTTGAATCGAGAACCACCAGGGTTCTGACATATTTCTCTTCTCTAGGAGAATACAAGGCAAGGCCTACCCAGCACCATCAAAAAAGAATCTCCAAACTGCATATGAAGGATCTTCCTTTTTTAAGTCAATGTCAAGAATAGGACACCCCTCATCAAAGGTACAATAAGTTGCAAGCCCAATTTCCTCAAAGAGTGAGTCAACAACCCACTCATCAACATCAGCATCAATAAAATTTCTAACACCTTCATCCAGCTCTTGGCTATAATAGTCCCTTGATTCCTTTTAAGTCACTATACAATTAACATTAAGGTGCTCAAAGGCTCAATATAATAGGAAGCTCTAGGTTCAACAGCAAATTTTACCTTTGCTCCATAATTGGTCTCAACTCATATACGAGACCAATCTAAAGATAGATATCCTCCAATTCTAGATGTAAAGTCCCTGGATAAGCAAATACCAAACATGGAAAGGAGACCCTCGAAGTGAACTTTTGGAGGAACACTGATGTGTGGGCATGAATGAAGTATCAAAGGGAGGTTTCTAACAATGCGTACAGTTTTGGGGCTCCATCTAAACGGGTGAATTCTTTCTCTAAATGCTCAAATGAGATGCCTATGGCTTCAGCTATCTTTTTAGGCAGCATTGTCATACTAGATCCATAATCAACCATAGAATTATGTTTCAAGAATTTACCAATTATAATTGAGGCATAGAATGAAGGAGGTTTTGATTTACCAATAGGAGACATATTGACATGTAACATCCTATCTGAACTCTCCTTCACTTGTCTTGAAGTGTTATATGCTACCTTTTTTTATTAGTTCCTTCCATGATACATTTGAAGGGCTTCTTGTAAGAAATTGGCTTGACCTAGGATCACAAGTGCATTCCTAAATAGTCAAGTTAGCAAGGTTTCTGTTCACGACTTCTGCCACATTGGATGACTCGAAGCTAGGAGATTTTGATTGCTGTGATTTTTAGATTACATCATATATTTCTCCACTTGTGGGTCAGGAATTTTTCCTTGCTTTGATGGAATAGGAATTGCCTTTCTGCATCTGAATTTCCTTCGTCTATAGGAGGAAGGGTTATTTGTATGGGCCCAGGCGGTTTCTTCATCAGTTGTCCTCAAAGTATGTGCTGCAGTCACCTTTTCTCCTATTTCTTGTGAACCGATTGGCCTCTTATTAGCTTGTCAAATAATCTGAATTGACTTGTAGTTGGACACGAGCCTGAAGATTATCAGTAATCGCACAAAAGGCTGCATCCTCCCAACGTGACATGCATTGCTAGGACTTCTATAATTAGAAGATTGCCGTGGAACCTATAACTTGAGAGTCATTTTGGCTATAGAGGTTTGTTGTCAGTATACTACAATATTATTTGAATCATGAGCCTAAATACAATCCAGACACCAAAAGACTTGAGCTTCTACAAACTTGTTTTGCAACAATGGGATAGGCACAGTTGCTTTGTGAGGGATCTTGGATAGTTGGGAAAAGAGTGTTTAGTTGGGGTTGTGATCTAGGCTGGTAGATGTTATTTTGATACCCTTGACTCTTGTTGTAACCAATCCGAAACTTGACTGTGTTACATGAAACACCCCATCATCGAAAAACAGTGTTCCACGGGGACGCATTTCCCCCCAAAAATGGCACGTTTCCGAAACAGGGACGTTTCGGGGACGGGGGGACGGGTACTTGGCGTCTCCCGCCGTCCCGCCACCGCCGCCGGTGCTCCGCCAGAGACGGGGAAACGTTTCCGCGTCTCCCAAGGAGACGGGGAGACGGGGAGACGTCTCCAAGTTTCCTTAGGAGATGTCTCCAAGTCTCCTTGGGAGACGCCCAGGAGTTTCCTGGGAGATGTGTTCCATGAAGGTTTGTGTGGCTTTGATGGTCTTAATTTGGGTTTTATTGTTAATGCAAAATGATGTACACCATGAAGGTTTGTGTGGTTTTGGAGTAATAATGGCTTATGGAAGGCTCCCATCAACCCTCACTCAGACAAGCATTGGGGAGCTGGCCAGGCCGGGCCGGACTCCTCGCGAGGGGTGCCGCCTTCGACTCTCAGACTCCTCAGAGGGGCGCTGCCTGACTCATCGGGGGCTGTCCTCAGACTTCTGATGGGCTTCTGATCTCGATGTGGGGCTGCTGTCTCTGCACTGGGCAGGGGCACTGCCCCTTGACCCCACTAAGGGCGCTAACCCTCAAACCCATTAGGGGCATTTCCCACAAACTCCCATTAAATTCATTTGATTTTCTAGGTACTCTCCACTAGTTACCTTCAATTTTATAAAAACAATTTCATTTGTCAAATTTTATTTAGCAATTAGCATTCAAGATATCTTCGTATTTAGATTTAGTATTTCAAATTTTGCTATGTTATAATTTTACTAATTAGTAATTTGAGTAATTTCCTATAGTTTCATTTGAAATGTAATTCTTATAATGTTATACTGTTATACATCCTTTCAAAACTAGTTTATCAAGTACTATAAGTATATTTATAACTATATCAGCACCACCACCCCACCACCCCGCCGCCGCCGTCCCCCCGCCGTCTCCCTGCCGTCCCCAAACTTAGGCCCTTTGTCCCCCCATCTCCGAAACGCGTTTCCCCGTCCCCCCGTTTCCCCGTCCCCCAGGCCCGTGGAACACTGTCGAAAAACAATTGTTTGTATGCCAAAGTTAAGGTCCATAACGATCATTGCTGGTCAAGTGGTCAGATTGTCGTATTAAAGTCCAAAATTTTGAATTTTCAAATTTTATAGCTTGTCCGTTGTTTTTAATTTTAATTATTATTTTTTAATTAACAATTTATTATTAATTAGTAGTTGAGAGATCTTAAACTAAAGTTATTGTCAATTATATTAATTTTTAATTAATAATTCATTATTAGTTAATAATTGATATTATTAAAAACTAAAAACAAAAATGCAGCCACATTTACAAAGTAGGGGGGGAGGAGCTGATATATGCGCACCCTATCTTCCAAGGTCTGATAAAATTTAATATTCGTGCCACAGAGGGAAAAACTAATTTGGAAACAAAAAAAAATCCTTTTTATTTGATATTTAAATCATATGCCATGTGTCAAAATCTAATCTGACCAAGGTGTCAAAAAGTTGCCTATTTGGCCATGTGACCCATCATGGCA
>VDFB02156484.1:0-21175 GCA_007258455.2 Sequoia sempervirens | reverse complement strand
TTGATCTATGCAAAGCAAAGCAAAATATTGGAGAACCCTTCATCACATTCCTACAAAGATGGAGGAGATTATTCACATGATATTCCCGTCCAGTTCCTGAGAATGAAAAGATGGATATCTTTAATAACAATCTTGATCAAGAAATGAGTTATAGAATCAAATTACAATGTCCTCCAACCTTTGAAAAATTGATCAAAAATGGGATCAAAATTGAGGAATCTTTGGTCAAGTGAGGAATCTTGAAAATATACAACGAAAAAAAGTCATCCAATTCCTCCAACAATGACAAACCAAAGTTTTGGAAAAATTACAAGAATAATGGCAATGATACTTCACCCGAGATGCATAATGCTAAACTGGTCTTCAATCTATCAGAAATTACACCCAAGACCAACCAAACTCCCAATCAAAACAATTCCAACCGAAACACCAATCAAAACACCAATTGGAATAATAACCAAAATAATCCTCCATCTAGACCACCATATCAAACATCGAATAACCACAAAAAGTTCACACCTTTGGGGAAATCATTAGAATCAACATTGAAAGATTTAGCCAAGCTTATAATGTTACCAAAGGCAAGAGTGTATGATCCCCTAGTTAAACCCTCATGGTGGAATGATGCACATTTATGTGATTTTCATAGGAATAATGGACATAAAAAAATAATTGCATGCAACTGAAGCTCTTGGTTCAAAATTTGATTGACAACAAAGCGATAGACATTGAGGAACCTACAACGAACACCAACTTTGAAAAAGGGGAATCCTCTTCACCAAACACCCAAGGGAAAAATGTGAATAATGTCCATGATACTACCATTCTTAACATTTATGTATTTGATAATCAAAGTAGTGTCATCCAAACCCAAAGTAAATTAAAAAACTCGTCAGTACCATTTGAGTTGGAAGTTTGTAAATCCCAAGCTATGGAGGGACATGTACTTGCATCCCATTATATATTATTTTCTGAAAATGATGACATTTCCCTTAATCATCCGCATAATTCTCCTCTTCATATTGAGGCTCTAATCTATAAATGCTTGGTCAAACGTGTCCTAATAGATGGAGGTGTTGGTTTAAATATCTGCACCCTAAAGCTTGTTACTACATTGAGATATTCAGAAGATGTAATAGACTCCAGTCAAAAGATCACCATGAAGGCATATGATGCAGAAGAACGCTCATCTCAAGGATCAGTTACACTACCACTCAGAGTTGGCCCTATGGTAAAGGATGTAGTTTTTCAAGTCCTTGATCTCCCATTGACCTATAATATCCTCCTTAGAAGACCTTGGATACATGAAATGAAAGCGGTATCCTCTACTTATCATCAATGCTTAAAATTCCCTCACAATGGAGTTGAAATCACCATACAAGGGGATCCCAATCCTTTCATGCATGGACATAATCTAAGCCCTAAAGTCAAAATTACCATTCCCAACAATTGTGAAACACCACTTTCCCAATCATGTGTTGATCCCGAATCCCTAAAAACACCCACTTCAGTCACTGCACTATCAAACCCCAAGGTCCAAATCCATAATCTAGGATGTGGATAATATCATTTGGATAAGTTTCTAGTAAGAAACACTACTACAATCATTGAGAAAGGTCAAATTTCCAACAATGACGTCAAGACAGCTATAGAAGGAATGCA
The DNA here is from genome assembly GCA_007258455.2 of Sequoia sempervirens. Taxonomy (NCBI): domain Eukaryota; kingdom Viridiplantae; phylum Streptophyta; class Pinopsida; order Cupressales; family Cupressaceae; genus Sequoia; species Sequoia sempervirens. The sequence continues at coordinate 19,513 of VDFB02156484.1, read as the reverse complement.
AAACAATGACCATGCCTGGATTGAAAACTTTTGTGATCTTGATGATACACCTGCTTCTTCCACTCAAACTTTTCATATAATTGATAATCCCTTATTTGACCAAGATATCTATGATAATCTACTTTTTGATCAAGACCCTATGGAAGATATCCTATCATCACCCTTCCATCCCACCTACCCTGGGCTAGGGTATGAATCTCCTATTGTTACCTTTATCAAGCCATCTTGCGAAGTCATTAAGGATGTGCAAGCCTCCTTTGATTTTAACAGTAATGAAAAGGATAGTCATAGAGATTCCATTGACGACATAACCACTCCCCTTTCATCCATCTCACCCACATCCATCTACCTTGTGGACATAAATCAATAAGTATTTCTTCAAGAAAAAATAAAGGAAATAACTCAAAGATCAAATGTACAATTTCCTTTTTCAAATGGAGATCCCGAATTAAAAGAAAGATTGCAAGGAAAGGAAGATCAAGAAAAGTACCTTAGCCAACATAAAAGGCTATTGGATATATCAAAAGAAAAAGAAGATCGAGTAGAGTCCCCTAGCCAAATTAAAAAGCTATCAGACAAATAAAAAATAAAAGTAAAAAATAAAAGCAAGCAAAAGTTGATCTCCAAATATGTCTCTCCCTCAAAAATCACTGGGGGCATCTATCAAGGAAGAAAAAGGAAGAAAGAACTTGTTGATCTATGGTCTCCATCTATGCCACCTATACCATTCCATCCATCCATTTTTACTTATCCGTCATGTCATTACACAACCATTGGTTATGTTTTTCAATGTATCTTTGATGGTGACCCCTTCACGTACTTCAACCCATGGGTTGCCCAAGCTCCTTTTCGGTTGAAGCCTGATGTCCCACATACGATGTACATTAGGGATCCTACCATAGCCTCTTTCATCTATAACATTTATCAACCTTCATACTTACCACTCATACTCCTCATCTCAATTTGGTCCTTTCATCGAACATGGTCATCCCCATAGGAACGAGTCATCGTCAAAGCAACTTATGGATCTGACGTTTATCAATTCTATATCTAGCTTTGGAGTGCACGGGAAAATTTCTAAAAAAACCAAAAAAATCCAAAAACAACATAAAAAGTCCTAAAAAAAATCCAAAAACAGCAAAAAAAGCCCTAAAAAAAATACAAAAACAACATAAAAGTCTTGAAAAAATAAAAAAATAGCATAAAAAGTCCTAAAAAAAAATACAATAAAAAACATCATAAAAAGTCTTGAAAAAATCCAAAAACAACAGAAAAAGTTTGGAAAAAAATCGTCATCAAAGTGAAAACCTGGCAAACAGGCGTCTTGGTAACAACAAAAAAATCATAAAATCTAAAAAAGTGCAATAAAAACAAATGGTGAAAACTTGTCAATTAGATGCTATTTGTGAAGAAGTTGCCCCTTTCATCCATTAGTTCATGTCCTCCATCCTATCAGCATTACCATCCTATCAGCATCGCCATCCTATCAGAATCTTATCTATCCATCATTTGTGCATCATAGAGGAAATCGTCTTTCATCATGTTTTGGTGAACATTGTACATATCCATATTAATCAGTTGTGTCTAACTAGGAGAAAAATACAGACTCAATGGGGGCAACTGACTTTTGAGCTATCACAATAGACAAATGGCAGTACAACGAACGCATCAAACAAAACCAAAACACAATGACAAGACAACATTTGGTAATCAATCATACATGATCAAAACACTAATTGGAAAGAATAACATTAGGTTTTTCAAATCAAAATGGATGATCTAATCTGAATTATAATTGAAATACTTTAAGCAAAGGTCAAATTGTTGTTTTTATGGATTTTTGTTATCATACATCTGGAGCAACTTGTTGATGTCCTAGACTAGAGAAGCAAGGAGGGAGTATGATTTTTCTTTGTATGTTGTTTGTGAGTTGACCATTATTGTTGTGCAAATTTGTTATGGGACATGCTCTACAACGTATCATTGATGACATTTCAGAATTTGCATAGGAAAAGGGTTAACTCTTGTCTGTTTATGCAAACAATACTCAGGTCATCTTGGTTCAATTATACCTCGATGCTTGTATTACCTTGCTATATCAAAAATCATGAAAGTTGTACTTAGGTCATCATCGGTGCAAATATCCCTTTTGATGCTTGTACTAACTTCCAACATTTTCAAAAGTTTGATGATGATAAATAAGGATTAAATAGCTCTCCAAATGACAAATCTGCATGATTAATATAGATTTTATTCATGTTAGTTCTGCATCTGCATTATAGATTTTCTAACATTGGCAAAGCATCAAAGACAACATATCTCTCTAACAAAGGATTGAGTACGTTTGACATTACCAAAAACAACATCATTCATTTTAGTATCACTATCATTTTCATATCATTCATCCATTATCATTCATCCATTATCATTTTCATATCATTCATCCATTTTCATTTTCATCATTCATTATCATAACATTCATTATCATACCTGCTCATTCTTCGTCATTTTCATTTTCATTATCATCTTCATTCATTTTCACTATCATTATCATTTTCATTCACTATCATTAACATTTTCATTTTCATTCACTTTCAAAAACATTCTTTATCATTTTCAACATTATTTATCATTTTCACAACATTCATTCATTTAACTTGCATTTTCATATCATCCATACATTTAGAGACATAATAATTTTCCATCACATCATGTACAAAGCATTTACAATGCATTATCACACCATATTATCATCCAACATCCATGCATTAGATTATATATGTAAACATCAGAAAAATACAAAAATATACAAAGTGTTGCATATCATTTGCATCCATCTCATATAGCATTTAAACATAATCACATGACATAACCACATCATAGCCATTCATCATATAAATATAAATCCATCATAAATGCATACATCATAGGTCATCGCATCATGATCATTATGAGTCATACACATCATCATCACTATCATCTCATATGCATAGGCATCCTCATGAGATATATCCATTTGCAAGAATCATTATCCATAAACATACATCACACATACATCTATCATAAATGCATCCATCATAGAGAATCACGTAGACATGCATAGATCGATAATATCCACTGCATCCCAGAAATATCAAAGCTCAATGTCAAATGTACAAGGATATCAAAACAAGGAGAGATACAATATCATAATGTGACAAAAATGAATGTGTATACAAAGACCATCAAATATACATCATGAAAAAGGATCATGGGACTATGAGATACTCTCCCCAGGACTCATTGATCTTGCAAGACCTCCTACACCTTAAGTACTTGTACCTTCAACACCTGTACCAAGATTTGGATGTGGATCTCTACGGAGTGGCTGTGTCACACCCCTGTTGGTAGTCCAAGAGTGGCTCTGACCAGATTGTGACTATGCATAACTCACTCTTTTCTCTATGGGAACAACCTCATGGTATCAACCATGATAATACTTGGCCTCTTTGACAACTCGTGTAACCTTTTCCATCATCGGACCCATGGAGGTCCCCTCGGCTACTTTGTGCAATCTCTCAGATAAAGCCACTGCCTGCTCACCAACTTGTCTGGCTGCATCTCTCTCTGCCATCAGGGTAGTCACCTATTCCTATAACTACTATAGATTGGCCTGTGCCTGTGCCAGTTGACCTTGTAAGCTTTGTACTATGGACTGTAGGGTGTCTATCTGTCTCTGATCTGATGGACCTCCTGTGTTGGTCCCACTGCTAGCAATAGAGTGTCTCCTCTATGATATTTGTATCACTACTAGGGCAGCCCTACAACCACCATCTCCATTTCCATCATCATCATCATACTCATCGCTATCCTCATCATCCTCCTCACTCCCACTCTCCTCCATCTCCTCTCTCCTTTGCCTCTACCCGGGTCTCTATGCTCTACCCCCATCCGATGGTACAAAAGGCTCCTCAGGACTAGTAAGTCATGGTACGAGATGTGCTATAGCATACTGCACATAACAAACTGTCATCCCACCATCAAGAATATCTGCTCTATAATCCCACATCTATGTACCTAAGGCAGTGAACTCTACAGTAACTGCATCAAATGAAAGCTGGGGTCCCCACACTGATATCTCCCACTGACGACAATCGTAAATGGATGAACCTTGGGGAATCCCCTATATCTGACCATATTGTCTAAGCACCCGACTCAGTAGAAATATCTCGATGATATATGGTGTGCGGTCAATCAAGTATCACGAAATAAAAAGACATGGTATCTCTCTAGCATCCTCTGGCCACTGTTCACAATCTAAATATGGACGCCATGTAACCATATCCAAATCATCAAGTACTCACTGCTAGTAGTATAATTTTCCTAGCCTAGCCTAGACAACAACACCTGCATATGCAAAAATTTATGGTCGCCCAACTAGACACTATCTATCTACCATAGGACGTGTAACTGCTATATGTTCCAATGCCCAAACCTAAAGCAGAGAACATCGAACGACCATACTCTTCCCTCTATAGTACACTATCTGTTGTAGCTCATGATATAAATGAGTGAGCATGCATGATCCCCAAGCATATCGTGTACCCTGCATAAGCATCCTCTCAAGCACTTGACCCCATGCAGCTGCCAGTCCCTTCAACCTACGGTCAGGACATAAGAATCCACCAATGAATCCTGCTAGTATGCAAGGCAATGGTACATACATCTCAGCCATCTCGACCCATGGAATATCATATCCAACAATATGATCATCTGCAAAAACTCTCCTCAAGGCATCAGTGCCCCCTGCTCTCTGGTATCATATGTCACGATCTCTCCCATCATTGGAATCTGCAAAATCCTATAAACATCCTTAGGAGTAATTGTCATCTCTCTTGTAGCTAGATGGAAGGTGTTTGTATTACTGTGCCACCTCTCAATGAGTGTAGTCAACAAACCCCTGTTGAGATGCATCTCTAGCAATGAGGTCAACCCACAAGCATTAATAACATCTCTGTCTTCCTAACCAAGTAGTGGAATCAAGCTTTAGGTCTTCGGGAATCACTCACGCACCTGAAGAATCACTAATCTCTCCTATCCATTCAAAACATATCAAATCAAGGTTTGTGATCAAAGCAATCAAATCACTCAAAGCAATCAAATCAATAACTCAAAGCAATCAAAGAAATCAATCAAATCAATCAATCTTACTATTTGTTTCTCATCAATCATGAGGACAAATTTATCAGTTATCTTACTATTTGTTTCTCATCAATCATGAGGACAGATTTATCAGTTATCTTACTATTTGTTTCTCATCAATCATGGGGACAAATTTATCAGTTATCTTACTATTTTTTTCTCATCAATCATGAGGAAAAAATTATCAGTTATCTTAATATTTGTTTCTCATCAATCATGAGGACAAATTTATCAGTTATCTTACTATTTGTTACTCATCAATCATGAGGACAAATTTATCAGTTATCTTACTATTTACATTTCTCATCAATCATGAGGAAAAGTTTATCAGTTATCCTACTATTTGTTTTTCATCAATCATGAAAGAAAATTTATCAAATCTTACTATTTTTTTTCTCATACATTATGAGGACAAATTTATTAGTTATCCTATCAGACCTATCAGTCATCATTAGTTGAACATCAAATCTTCACCACCATAGGCTAACTCAATCGAAAAAATCATCCATCAAAGAGAAAAATCATGCAAACTGGCATAACTTCAAGCAAATGTGCTACACATTTGATCATATGCGCTAGGGAACTGATCATATGCATTATGTAATCATGCAAATACACTATTCTGCTGAAAAATGTATGAGAAGCAAGAAAAACGTGTTGAAAACATTGAAATTTTTGACGAATCAAATTACAAAGTGGTTTATGCAATATGTATCGGGGATCTATAATGTGTCGGGCACTGGTATCGTCAAATCCGCTCAAATCTATGCTGGTGGATGGGAAGTGCCATTTTTCTCACTCTAGAGCTCAACTTTTTCAAATTCACTAAGGTAACAATGCACAAATGATCTTCAAAAAATAATTTTTACCTATTTAAGGATGAATGGAGGGTAATTTTATGGCATTGTTTTATCCATGGGGCATAATGAAAGTTCTTCATCCTCACATCAATATTTCAATAGTAGATTCTGTCAAATCATCTTTATTAGCCAATGAATCAAACAATAGATCACTGCACATTTTCAAAATCATAAAAAATTTCCAAAAAAATAAAAAATCTGAAAAATTCAAAATTTTATCTGGTTCATTGCCTGAGGGGGCATGCAAGCATTAGTTTAAAAAAATCCACATATGGGGAAAAAATTTTAATTCTTTGAAGCAATGTGTAAAACAAATCACTCCAAAGAGGGGAAAAATGTATACACGTAAAAATAATCACATTATAATAAGTTTTACAATTTATTTAATTTAATTATCATATTGCTTTATTTTGAATAAAGTAGATATTTTTCTTTTTCCAAAATCATAAAATCATCTTTAAATCTTCTAAAAAGCCATCTCACATTTAATTAAATATTTTAAATATTTAATTAGAAAATTCTTATCCATATTCCACACGTAATTAAATATTTTTCAATATTTAATTAGAAGTTTTCAAATCCACATGTCACATGAAATTAAATAATTTTATTATTTAATTATTAAATTATCCTCAACCACCAAAACTAACTCATAACTTTAAACTTGATAAATGGCAAGTTTCCTCTATTTTTGAGTGAAAGGTTTTGTGGGAAGGAAACATCTTCCTTCTTTTTCTCTAGCTTCTATCTTTCTCTCCAACTTCTCCATCTCTCACCGTTCATCTTACCAGACTGAATCTCAACCATTGATCTTTGCCTACTAATCTTTTTCCTTCAAACATCTATAAATAAGACCTCCTGGCTCTTTGAAAATCTTGGAACTATTGGTATAACGTGAGAAATATAGTCAAGCATTCAAGCGATCATGCATCTTAGCATAGCACTTTAGTTTCATTATCTTAGCATTTTCATTAGTTGCATATCTACTATCTCATTTCACAATCATTTAGCATAGGAACTTAGTTTCTTGCACTTTTGCATATTTTCTGATTCTGTAGGTTATCATTCTATTAGGCTTTTACTTACACAATCTAAGAGCAAATAAATTTAAATGAACCCTTGGAGATAGAGGATGATGAGACAACTTTGAAGAATTTGTTTGTTTTGAAGTGTTTTACTCTTTTAGATTCTTTGATATAATGTTTCATTAGTGTGTTATTGAGTTTAATAGTTGACATTATTTCACACACACAACCATGAACCAAAATGAAGCCATCGAAGAAGTAGTGACCCTTCTCTGTGCGAGGTTGGTGAGGAAAAACATGGGGCTATTTTACCAATTTCTGTAGTCTCATGAGAACCCGCTAGCACCTATCTAGATAGAACACCTTCAGGTGGTGGTGAAAGCGATATGTGTGCTGATGTTTTCCCTTTGTGCATGAAAATATCATCATTTTAATACTGTTTAGCACCTTTTTGTAATTGATAGAGAATTTTTTAATCTCACCAGTATATATATATATATATAATAAAATATATCATTTTATATCTTATGGTGTCACCTCTCTCTCTTTCTTTATATGAACAATTCTATCTTAGATTCTGATTTAATTCTCTGTATCTGAATGACATCTGTTTATTCATTTATGCACAAATGTATTGTAATTTATGTAGAGTGTGATGTAGTAGGGGGAGGCCTACAACACACAAACACACAATTCCAATCTACAAACACAATTTTCAATTCACAATTTCATTAGGAACTCTTCATTCAGTAAGTTCACACTATTTCCTTGTAGCATAACAATTCCACTAAATTGGGTATTACTATACTCTCACACCTCTTCAACTCACAATTCCACACACCTTAGGGACCCATTACAGAGCCTTTCAACATATCCAAGTATCACCTATGCTTATTTTGCACCAAACTGTACAAATAAGGTTTTCTACACTTTTAAGGGCCCAAATTAGCCCACTTTTACAAAGGGACCACCTTCAAAACTTGTCCAAATATCCTAAAACCTTGGGGAAGCACTTCATTCCTATCAAAACCTCAGATTCCATCATTAATTCTTAGGAATTCAGCCATTCACTTTCCAAACCATGAAACCCTCTTCCTAGGCTTAGAAACCCTAGGTTATATTGAAAGTAGCACTTCTCAATCAACCCACAACTTATCAATTGCTCAAACAAGTTTAAAATACCTTGATTATGCTTAATCCATCATGAAATTTTTCTTCCCAACTCAGAAATTCAATTTTACTCACCAAAACCTCATTTTTCTCAAGGAAAACTCAACATTTCCTCATAGGGTTTCACACCCAATTTCTCTTCCATACCTCCCCTACTCTAGTTCAAAATTTTCCCACTAAAAACCTATTATTTTCCATCCATCCCACTGAGTTACAAGCCTTACAGTAGGTGGGATGGAATTAATACATGTTTGAATCTTACAAACTTATAAGAAACCCTATTTCAAATGGTTAGAGAAATATGAAGATAAATTACACAAAACTTATTGGAAAGAAATAAAAATGGATTCAAATGAGAGAAGACAATAAAATATGCTATTCCAAAAATAAATGAATCAAAAATATGTTGTACGTCCTGTACAAACTGTTGCTATACTATAAAATACAGAAAAATGGAGAAATTCTGAGTTTTATTGATCAAATTCTTCTTTCCAATCCAAGGATCAACCTCCATTTGAGTTTATCATGCTATTTAAACTTTTTACTACCAATAACAAACCAATTGAACTTCCCAAACAAACATTTGAAAGAGGTGACCATTGGTCTCCCTCTTAAATACACTTTTACAACCCTTCACTATTTGTTAATTTGGAAAATTAGCACTTTTTGCACAATTTGAAAATTCTACCACCTGACCCCTAAATACTATAAAAAATAACCAATTACATCAAAATATGTTCTTATAGACCTTATTTAAAAAAAAAACTCAAAAACCTCTAAAGCCTAGACCTTATGAACTTGACTTGACAATTCTGCACTAATGGTTCTCTTGCACCAGAATGCATCTAAATATAATAATTTTCACTGCGACTCCTTAAATTCCTTTAAAATTGTACTTGGTGGTAACATGGGGGGTTCACATAATTGAAAAAATCACTGTTGGAGTTTTAGGAACTTCTTTAATTCCCACCTAGTCTAAAGACTTTGAAAAAAATATCACTGGTGGTCTTTTCAACAAGTTCATGAAATTTAGGTATGGACCGCTGGCCTTTCGAAAGAATGAATTAGAATATGCGGTCAATTATAATGAGACCCTAAAACACTGCCCAACTTAAGAAAAAGGAAAGGTAAGGACAAAGTCAGTAAAATGGGAAGTTAGACGAACTACTGAAAACACCACCCAAGTTGGGAACACTTAACCAAACACCGCTGGCTTAAGACTTAACCAAAATTTTGACATGGGGGTGTGAATTTTAAGATAGGGGCCCAAAATCTATGTAACAATAGTGGAGAAACTCACCATTTTATAGATGAAGGTTTAGTGGAAAGAAGGGGTTTAGTAGCTAATAATTTCAAGGGATTCAATGTGACTACATTTGATAGGTTTACCATATCATGTGCAAAAATAATATAGCAACTACAAATGAATCTTGGAGATAATTCAATATGTGAGGATTTTGATGTGGTCACATTGGGAGATACCAACATGATGCTTATAGTACAATGGAAAAATCTTTGGGATAATTCTTACAAAATTACCAATCGATGGAATTACAATTCAAAAGTGAAGGAAAGGAATTATTTATCAAGGAAATTCAAAATGGAGCACCACAAGTAATTATTACTAAAAGGATGGAAATAAATTTTAGGAGAGGAAAAGTAGCTTAGGTGGCCACTACTTGATCATTCCAAAATAGTCATCCATGAACAAGAAAGATTCTTACCTTATTGATGTGAAGGCTATGTTGGACAAGGATGGATTTTTTTTAGGATATATCCTCAGGACTACCACCTAATCAAGGGGTATAGTATATACTTGAAATTGAAATTGGTGTGAAGCTAGTGATAACCACCCTTACCATAACCCTAGAATACACAAGGAAGAAATCAAGAAGGTACTAAAGGAGCTTTTGGATATGAACCACATATGTCCAACATCTAACCTATTTTCTTCTTCAATAGTGTTGGTTGATGAACCCTAGAAATGTCATGTTTCCTTGCATTAGTTTCATGCTTTTTATCTTATTTTTGCTAAGTTTCAAAGACATTTTCAAATGATGAATGATTGTGTGATATTTGAATGTCTATTGAATTTAATAGTTTTATAATTAATCATAGTTGTTAATAATGAAAAATTCCTTTAGAATAAAACTAATTCCCTATAGTAAAGGACTTTTCAACCTGTAGAAAAAGGATTTTTCAACCGACAATAGAAGGATGTCAATTTGCCACAATCAAAGGAGGTGATTAACTACATCATGTGAATTTTACCCCAAAGTTGATATAAGAAATGGTCTAGGAATGTGAACATGAATATTCATGGATCACTCCATCTTTTCACTTTTTGTTATGAATAAATCATGGAAGAAAGATGAGGTTTGTTTAAACAATGAATAACGGCTTATAATAAAGCATTTCCTATTAGCCACACTTTCAGTTACAACGATCTTCTTAATTGGTGTAGCATCCTTACTAAAATATTACACTCTTACTTCCACTGGATTTTAGTTTTCTATTAAGCTAAAGACCTGGTCCTCTTCGTATGTTTTTGGAAGAGTTGACAGTTGCTCATAGTTTATTTTTAGTTTTGGAATAAGAGGACTCTCACAAAGCTTGTATATATGGATAATCTTGTGAGAGACTGAGTAGCTATATTTTTATATGAATTAGATTGAATATAATATTTTTATCATATGCTATGTTCATAAGTCTATGCATGTTTGAACTACAATAAATAAGGATACATCAATTTTCATGAATATTTGAGTTATAATTTGAACAAATAATTTATAGATTGCACTGAATCATGAAAGAACCACTTGAGGTACTATAGAATCCATGTTAGTTTAGATTATTAGTTATATTGTGAATTGTAATTTCTAGATTCTAAGTTCTGAATTTAGATTATGTTGAATGCTATTAAGCATTTAGTTGAATTGGGTCACACTACAACATAAAGAGTTATTAGTTATAGTCTATGTAGGAATAGTCACCCATAGCAGTTACTATATTTACTTACAACAATAAGTATCCAACTACTCTATTTTCTATATAGGAGTTATTTCGAGTTAAGTAGTCGTTAGATTAATTTTATTTTGCTCATTTTTCTGTACTCACTTGACTAGGAGTTAGTATTCTCACTTACACATATAGTGCCAACATCATCTCAAGATTACAATTACCTGGTTGATAATTTAATGAAGCACTTCTAGAACATGAAATTCTTAATTTGGGATTTCTACATCCATTAAGTTGTATGTATCCTATTTACATTAGTTGATTGGATATAAGGGAAGCTCAAAATTGTTGGCACCATTATTGGGGATGATGCTAAGTTCAAAATTCCTAATAATGTTTTAATTCATTTATATTGCTTTCATAAATTAGGGAGTTTTCAATTACAGTAATTAGTATTAGTATACATTTTCATAATCGACCTTGTACTACTCACTAATAGTGTGCAAGAGAAGCTATCTATAGCTCAAGATAGTATTGTATGTGGAGACAAACAAATGCTTTGGAAAAGGTTTCTCCCCTTGAATCTAGAAGAAATTGGAGATACTGGTGCAAGCGAAGAACCAATTGAGGGAACCAACGATATAGAATTACCCCTCACACTTGTACCTACTACAAACCTAAGGATAACTCCCATAAGGAACCTTGATATTATGATAGAAGAAGTAGTGGAAAATACAACAAAGCTTGTTACATTTGAGTTTCCAATCATAAACCAAGAACATACAAATATTATCAAGAATATATCCCCCTTGGCCTTGCCCAATTTCTATGGATTAATTATAGAAGATACATACAAATTCCTATTTAAGTTTGATGTTCTATATAGAAGTTATGATTACACCATGGATTCTCATAGATTAGAACTCTTCCCAACCACATTGAAGGATGTTGCTTTATGGTGGTTCATGGGGCTAGGAAGAGATGTAGTACCAAATTGGGAAACTATGAAAGATAAATTCTTGCAAAAGTACTAGGATTATTATCAAGGAGTAGATATGAAGAGTGATGACATATTCATGATATCACAAAAGGAAGAAAAGCCATTGAAAGACTATGTAGAAAGGTTTCAATTATGCTTGAAGAAGTCACACCAGAATAAGTTCTCTCCAGAGTCACTAAAGCTAGTATTTTGTGAGGAGTAAATGAAGATTGCATGGATGTGTTGATTCTTAAAGCGTACACCTTATGGGAATAGCCTTATGGGAAGTTCATTGAATGGGGAACAAATTACACTTCATTGAACAACCTCCATGATTTTAGAAGCTGACTCTTCATTCTTATTTGGGGGAGAAAATGGGAAAAAGGAAAATGTAAAAAAATCTATCTAGGCAACGCACCAAATATTTTACAACATTTCAAAACTGTCCCTTGGATAACTAGAGTATCAACTCTTAATTAATGAACATTGAGTGCCATAGACCCTTCATTATATAGAAGAGAATGAAATGCTTAAGGCTTGAATAAGCACATATAAAAACATTCATATCTTCTTGCAAAAAGAACCCACTAAGGTTCAACAGAGTGTAATATGCCTAAGAAATCCTACTAATGCCTTAAATTCTAATAGAGAATGTTCACCCATAAGAATAGTATGGTACTTAATAGAGAACGTTAACAAGAGTATCAACTCTTAATTAATGAATATTGAGTGTCATAGACCCTGTTAGTGCCATTTCTGGTTTTCTCATTGTCTAGTTGTGTACTCTAGTTTTTCATGACTAAACTTTAGCTATGGGGTGTCTTTCATTTTAGCACGTGGGTTAAATGGGCTCCCACAAGGGTTGAGCCCAATGTGCTAGTTTTGATCTACAAGGGGTGGCCTATGTTAGGGTTTCTTGGTTTATCTCTTTTCCTTTTTTTGGGTTTTTATTCCGGTTCCTGTTTCTCTTTTGCTTGCTTTGGTTTTTCTTTCAGAATCGGGGGCGGAACGGATGCTTGAAGGGAACTAGAACTTCTCCAATTCTGAGGTTCTAATTCTTGTTCACGCATCCATCCCGGTCCCGATTCCGTGTGTTTGGTGTTCCTTTTTCTTTCTACCTTGCGGCGGTCGCTGGTTCTTTTCCTCTGTCTCTTCGCTTGTCTTTTGTTTTGTTTTCTTTGGTGGGGGCGGGATCGGGATGGGAATCATTTTTGGAACCTTCTTCATGTTTCCTGTCTCGGGTTTTGTTCCCTCCGGCCCGTGGCTTCTTTTTCTCGTGTCGGTTCTGGGCCTCCACGGTCTTTTCTTTGGTGGGGGCGATAGTTTTGCCCTGGTTCCTTTTGTTCCCCGTCTCTTTCTTGGTCCCGGCTCCGGCCAGTTTGGTTCCCGTCCTTTTTTCCTTTTTGTTTCATTGACCTCCACCCAGTTTATTCTAACTTAAGTGGTTCCCTAGTGTATGAACCTCCAAGGTGTGCTTGCACTCCAACTAGAAGACCTTTCTCTCTGTCTTCGCTTTGAACCTGATGGATTCAAGGTTCTAAACTGGCTTAGATCATTAACTAAGCCCTCCTTTAACTTTGTTCCAAGAGTTACTATCCTTGTGCTTACCTTAGAGGCTTCAACACTCTTCAAATTGATGTCTCCTTCACAACTATCACTTGAAATTTCAATCTTTCACCCTACACCTAGAAGAGTCTAGATGCTACCTTCATCCACTTTGCTTGAACTGCTTGTAGGGGATTTTTAGACACTGTCCTCATGTTTCTTGCATCCATGAAGTTCCATCTTGCTTGTTGTGTAGCCATCAAACTACCCGATTTCATGAAATTGCCTAGGTGAGGCCTAAATCCTACTAGCCCTTACCAGTCTGTTTTTGGCCTTTTACTCTCAAACTTGCCACACAACCTATCAAAAAAAATACACTTTCAGACACCCTTTTCAGGGTTTTAAATCTTGCAATAGTTTTCTGACCTTCTTCTGTTCCGTATAGTGGTTTCCAACACCCTTGGAGAGGAGGCCTAATTGCCCTATCTTCTAGGGTTTCCCTGTTCTTTGTTAGAAATCTTCATCCAAAGGAATGTTTGAAGCTTCAACTCTTTTAACCTGTCAAAATGTGGCCAAAATCCTCCTGACACCGTACAGATTCCATACACAAACCCCTTCCCCTACTTATGCTCTTTACTTTCCTATTCTCAAACTCCTAACCATGCATTCCTAGCTCGCCTAGGGTTTGAGATTTTAAATTGCTGTTGCACTCCCTACCCTACCTATCATTAAATATTTAAAAAAGTGAGGCTTCCCTTCCATAATCTACTAGACTCAGGAAAATCCCGTGGGTAGAGTTTAGAAGGGAGCCATTTTTATCTACACTGCTCAAAACAGAATTTATCACCCTACACTTTAGTCTATAAACTAGAAACATCAAATCTATTTTAAGAACCTTGAACACAAGATGAACGTTCTACTCTATCCAATGAACACAAATACCATGCCAAAACAGTAAGAATAACGCCTTTTATATCACTATTTTTGAAATCAAACGGGTTACATAGGATAACACAGAAATCTGTAAAAAAAATAGAAATAAAAATCTTTACAACCTATTCTATGGATAAAGCACTATCACCACTCATAGAAAACTCCTTATACAAAGAAAAATATATAAACTACACTGTGAACACGCATACCAATGCCAAATCAACGCATATAAACCTAAACATCACAGTTCTGAAAACACACTGTGTTTTCAGAAAAACACAGAAAATACAGAAATCTCTAAAAACCCGTCTTCTATTCACCCCAAAATTTGATTACAATGTCAAGACTACTTGTCTACGGGCCCATTACCACCATTTTGATGCCATTTCCACAGTTTAAGGGGAGTTGGTTGAGTACTTCCCTGTTTTCTAGGGATTTCCATTACTAAATTGCATGCAATTTACATAAAACTTGCCATGCAACTTTACATCCGCCTTTTGCAACAGCCATTATGCCATGATTGTGTCATGGTCCTGAAACATAGGAGCTCCACACCTTGATCTCAAGCTTCCAACATCTCCCTTAACCGTTCCTTGGAATCTTCCAACAAATTAGATGTGGTTATAACCCACTTAATGCATTGTGTTCCAACCTAGACTGTCCAAAACTAATTAAAGCCAAAAATTTAAAAACATGACTAAGCTAGGATGCCATTTACTCTAATGATTAATTAAGCACACCTACTCCAAACCTTCTAAGGTCCAAATCACACATACTAACATCCTGATTTGGCCAAGATCAGGTACAAGCCAAAATTGTGCAAACTAAGTTTGGGTTTGGCCTAGGTGCTCCTGCACCATCCTCCCCAAAACAGAAAATTCAATCCACCCTTGGATTGAGCAAGTTAGGATCAATTCCCAACTTCTTAAACTCTGCCTCCTTAATCCATACTGCATCTGAATCAGGTTGTCCATGCCTCTTGATCAGGTGTTCTTTGTACTCCTTGGTCCTAGTCTTCTTATAGACCCTTGTATCCAAGATTTGATCAGCTTGTTCGACTGTGACAGGGGGCAGTTTGAGTTCTTCAACATCTTGATTGACTTCATGGAGTGTCTAATCCAAATCCTGGGGTGGTCCTTTGTAATGCATTAGATCTGCAACATTAAAAACAGGGGACAGTCCACTGTCATCTGGTAATTTCACTTTGACTGCATTGTTGCCATACTTCTCCAAGATAGGACAGGGACCTATCCTCTTCATTTGCAGCTTATTAGGAACTCCTTTCTACAATCTAGCCTTGTTCAAATGGACCATCACTAAGTCTCCCACATTGAATTGGACTTCTCTCCTATGCTCATCCACCTTAACCTTATGTTTCATGATATTTTCTGCCAAGGTTCTTCTGACTGTCTCATGAATTTCCTGCATTGCACAAGCAAAATCATCTGCATAACCACTTCCCTTGACTCCATCCTTCAACTCTCTCAGCTCATAAACACCTCTAGGATGTAGACCATACACAATTTCAAAGGGACTCTTCCCTGTGGATCTATTCACTGTATCATTATATGCATATTCAGCCTGCCCAATAATCTGATCCCATTGTTGACCATACTCCTTGGTCAAGCATCTCAAAAGGTTTCCGAGTGTTCTATTAACCACTTTGGTCTGACCATCAGTTTGGGGATGGTATGCAGATCCAAAGGACAGATTGGTGCCCATTCTTTGCCAAAGAGTCTTCCAAAAATGACTCATAAACTTGGTATCCCTGTCTGAGACAATGCTGATTGGTAAGCCATGAATTCTGACTATTTCTTTGAAGAAAAGGGAGGCTATTTGACTGGCATCATTGGTTGTTTTGCAGGGTATAAAGTGAGCCATTTTGCTGAATCTATCAACCACAACATACACACTATCCATACCTTGCCTTGTCTTGGGTAAACCAACTACAAAGTCCATGCTCAAGCATTCCCATGGCCTAGAAGGGATTGGCAGTGGCTGGTATAAGCCTGCATTTGAAGAAGTTCCTTTTGCTTTTTGACACACTACACAACTCTCTACATATTTCCTGACATCTAGGTTCATCTTAGGCCAAAAATAGAACCTTTGGACAAGCTCTTGAGTTTTGGTGATCCCAAAATGACCACTCAATGCACCATTATGCTTCTCTTGAATTAAGTTCTCCCTAATAGAACCTCTAGGAACACAAAGATGATTCCCTTTAAACAATAAATCACTTTGCAAGGTATACTCAGCATACTTGCTATGGAAATGGTTCTTAAACTCAAGACATACCTTATAAATTTTTGCAAAGTCTTCATCATCTGCATATAGATCTTTGAAGTGATCTATTCCCATGCTCTTCAACTAGATTTCTTGAATGGTAAGAACTCTCCTGCTCAATGCATCAGCAACTTTGTTGAGAGCTCCTTTCTTGTGCTTGATGTTGAAGGTGTAGGCTTGCAAGTACTCCACCCACTTCATGTGCCTGTGACTCAACTTCTCTTGTGAATTCAGGAAACTGAGTGCTTGATTGTCTGAGTACACAATGAATTCTTTGGGAAGCAAGTAGTGCCTCCACTTCCTTAGTGCTTGGACCAATGCATACATCTCAAGGTCATAAGAAGAGTACTTCTTCTTGGCTTCACTTAGCTTCTCAGAATGAAAAGCCACCGGTCTGCCCTCTTGGCTGAGAACAGCTCCAATTGCTACATTACTTGCATCACATTCAATGGTGAATAGCTTCTCAAAGCTTGGCAACACCAAAACAGGTTGGGTAGCTATCTTTTCCTTCAGCAACTCAAAACTCTTGTTAGCTTGCTCATTCCATACAAACTTAGTTTTCATGCCTCCTTTAATGGTATCCAACATAGGAGCACAAATTGCACTAAACTGCCTTATGAATTTCCTATAATACTGAGCAAGACCATGGAAGCTTCTTACCTCTGTTGCTGTCTTTGGAGTAGGCCAATTAAGAATGGCTTCTACCTTGCTGCTGTCCATCTTCAAGTTGCCATGTGATAGCACAAAACCAAGGTACACTAGCTCTGTTTTGATGAACTCACACTTTTCCAGATTGATCTTCAGTTTCTCCTCCTGTAGCTTCTTGAAAATCAGCTCAATGTGTTGGAGGTGCTCTTCTCTTGTTCTGCTATAGATTAGTATATCATCAAGATACACTACTACAAACTTGCCAATATAGTCTTTGAGGATTTCATTCATGAGCCTCATGAATGTGGAGGGGGCATTAGATAATCCAAATGGCATTACTAGCCACTCATAAAGACCCTCATTGGTTTTGAAGGCTGTTTTCCACTCATCACCCTCATGTATCCTAATTTGGTGATAGCCACTCTTTAAATCTATCTTGGTATAGTACCTAGCTTCACCTAGACAATCCATGAGATCTTCAATTCTAGGTATGGGAAACCTATACCTGATGGTTATCTTGTTTATTGCCCTGGAATCAGTGCAAAGCCTCCATTCTCCTCCTTTCTTGGGTGCTAAGACAGTGGGTACTGCACAAGGACTAATGCTTTTCCTAATGAGACCTTGGTCAAGAAGTTCTTGAATCTGCCTAGCTATCTCCTCATTTTGCTGAGGTGTCATCTTGTAGGCTGCTTTGTTTGGAAGGGTAGCTCCTAGTATCAAGTCTATCCTATGACTTATGGCTCTTTTAGGAGGTAAGGTTGCTGGTTGACCACTACTTACAATGCTTTCATAGGTCTGCAACAAGCCTTGAATCTCCTTGGGTAACTCTTGCTTTTCAGCTGTCTTCTCTTTGCTTACTTCTCTTGGCTTGATCATACTGCATAGCCAACTCCTTCTCCTTCTTCCAAGGCCTTTAAGAACTCTTTTTCACCAGTTATTAGCAGCTTAGAACCTACTGTCTGCACCTCAGTATCTTCCAACAAAGATTGAATCTTGTAGGTTACATTGTCCTTCTTGAAGGTATATGAGTTCTTGGCTCCATCATGCATAGCTTGATGGTCAAATTTCCATGGCCTACCTAGGAGCAAGTGGCATGCATCCATAGGTAATACATCACATAATACCTTGTCTTTGTACTTGCCAATTGAAAACTCCACCCATGCTTGTTCATTCACCAAGACATGCTGACCCTTATTGAGCCATGTGACCTTGTAAGGATTCTTGTGAGGTATCCTTGTCAATTTCAGTTTGCTGACTGCCTCCTCTGACACAATATTGTCAGTAGAACCTGAGTCTATGATCACCTTGCACACTTTCCCCATCATCTTGCACTTTATCCTAAACAAGGACCTTCTTTGGCTTGACTCTTCTTTGACTGGTTCTTTGATCAAAGTCCTCCTCATCATGAGATTCTCACCTTCCTCTGAGTTCAAGGGTACTTCTAATTGTTTATTTGCTGTTGTTGTTTCATCTTGAATCAGATTGGTTCTTTTATCTCCTCCATGAGAAGTACTGCCTTTCTCTGGACATCTGTAGGCTGGGTGTCCCAATTGGTTGCAATGATAGCATTTCATGTTGGTGAAGTAACTGCCTCTTCCTTGTCCACCACTTCTTCCTTTGGAGCTAAAACCTCTTCCTCTACCACCTCTACTAGAACTTCCCTCTTGCTGTTCTGAGAATCTGACTTCTCCTTGGGCTCTTGGTTCTGAGCTTCTTCCACTATAGCTTCCTCTTTGTCCTCTGATTTCTTTCCCTTTACCTCTACCTTTGGGGTTTCGTTCCTGTTTCTTTTTGCCTTTCTCCTCTATTTTCAAAGCCATTTGATAGCATTGGCGGATTGATTTGAAGTTTACCAAACTCATATCCTCTTGAATAGACCACTTGAGTCCATTTAGGTACCTTGCCAACTTGATACTCTCTTCTTCAACCAC
>VDFB02156483.1:0-16740 GCA_007258455.2 Sequoia sempervirens | reverse complement strand
TCTCTATCTCTCCCCTTCTCTCTATCTCTCTCCCTCTCTTTATTAATTGTCTATATCACCTTGTTTAACTCACTTTTGCCTCGTTTATTTTTATCTTCCCCTCTCTCCCCCCCCTCTCTCTCTCTCATTTACTCCTCTCCCTCCATTTTTCCTACTCTGTATATATCACTTCCTATTTATTTATATTTCTCTCTCCATCCCCCATCCTTCATAGTCTCCCTCTTTATATCTCTATCTCTCCCTTTCCCTCTTTCTCTCTCCTCCCATCTCTCCCATTATATTTAGCTGTTTATCTCTCCTTTATATCCCTATTTTTCTCTCCCTCTCCCTATCACTTCCTCTTTCCATCTCTCTCTACTTCTCTCTCCCATCTCTATTTCTCTCCCTCCATTTGTCTCCCTCTCTATCTATTTATACATATATATCTCCCTCTCCATCTCTCTCCATCTATCTCTTACTCATACACACACATACACTCCTTGTTTCTGTCTCCCTATCTCCAGCTCTATCTCTATCTCTCCATATTTAAATTCTTACATATCTCCCTATATCGCTATCTCATTATCTATCCATCTGTCTCTACCCCTATATCTTTCCCTCTCTCTACCCTTCTCTATATATCACTTTCTATCTCTATCTTTATATTTCTATCTCTCCCTCTATCATCCTCTCCCTCTCTCCACCTCTCTATATAAATTTATCACTTCAATCTCTATCTATCCCTTTATCTTCTCTTTATCTCTCCCTCTCCTCTCCATATGCCTCTCCTCCATCTCCATCCCTATCTCTAACTTCCTCTCAATCTCTATCTCCTTGCCCCTCTCTCTTTCACTCTCTCTTTCTTTCCCAAATATCTCTCCTTCTTTCTATCCCCATATCTCCCTCTCTCTCCCTCTCTCCCTATTGTAAACATAACTTGAGCCTCTTGGTAATGGGCCCTTATTATCTTCCTGATTTAGAGGTTTTGTTTTATTTGTGTTCGAAACCTATAAATAGATACATATTTGATTTGAAGCTATCACTTCTCCATTGAGACCTTTGTTGCACACACAACTTCACTCTCTAAATAGACTACCAATCGACTTCATGTATACTACACAAATGTATGTAAAAAATAAACCAAAAAATCTCCTAATTGACTTTCCACACTTCTTCGGTATACCCATTGACCACCATGATGCGATTGCTAGTTTTTTTTAATTTCCTTTCAATTATAATAAAAAAAGATCATAAACGTAACACTCATGCGCTCAATGAGCTTTCTTACGAAAACTTTACAAGCGTAAATAAAATGGAACACTTATGCTAGTTTGATTTATGTTAAATTGAATGATGCCTTTCCCATTCTCTGCCGTCCCGTGCACGACTGTTTGAAAAACGGCAGATGCACCAATTTCGCTCAAACTGGCGAGTCGCGCATTATATCTGGAATCAATTCTCTGCAGTCAATTACGCCATGGCCTATGACTTGTGAAAGTCGCAACTTGTTTGACTCAGAAATGCACTAATAATGAAGATAAAGCAAGACCAATTCGTGGCCAATATTTTTAGTCAAGAAAACGTTATCTCCAGTCAATTACGCCATCGTATGGCCACAAATTTGTCTTGCTTTATCTCCATTATTAGTGCAGTTCTCAGTCAAACAAGTTGTGGCTTTCATTAGTAAAGCACGTTATTTGTGGAGTCAAGTCTCCACACTTAATTACGTGCCCATGACTTGCGACAGTCACGACTTGTTTGATTCAGCAAATACATTGACACCTTTGCCCTCAATGTCGATATGTGGTCATCCGATTGCGCAGACATGATGCTCTATGCTGCTCAAGAGTGTGGCACGGGCTTCGAGCTTTTCATTTCTGCGACATGCATCAACCCCTCTTTCGACGACCTCAAAGCCATGCTCATCTGCCCAACAAATTTACTCTATTTAAATATCATTATGCTTATAATAGTCAACAAATATTCTATCTCTACCAGATGTACTAACTTCAAACTCTTAGAGGAGCTCTAGAAGACTGACTTGTATTGTTGGATCTCTATGCAGCTTGCCACTTTCTTGCATGCATTGTTGTGTCTACGTCATCCCAAGACTCTATTGATTATCATCCTAATAATCTCTTGAGTACCATCTTCTCTCCATTACGGAGATTTCACTTTAATGTATGATTGGTTTTGTTCTAATAGAGTTTTCATTCTTCACTAGGAAGATAACATGATTGGTTTTGTTCTAATAGAGTTTTCATTCTTCACTAGGAAGATAAAATGATCTTAAAATTTTATCTACTTGACAACAATGTCAAATTGTTAGCACTAGTTGACACGACACCAACAATATACACAAAACAAAATTACAATACTAAAAAGCTTCCTTCACATTGTGGACATCTAGAAAAGGTGAACCAAGATGTATTCTCTCTAATGAGAATACTAATTTGTTGGTGCAAGTTGATACGATGCCAAGACTATACACAAGCAAAAGAACACAACTAAGAAACTACTATATTGTCAAGGTATATGGTGTATCACTTCAAATTGAAACATCCCCAATAATGGTGTCAATTCATTGGAACTCAAACATATAGCCATATAGATCCTCAAGGTTTATTTGAATACTCGAGGCTAGGGTTCTACCAACAATGGTGATAGATAAGGCTTATAAATAGACAATGATATTGATGGACGAATTCTTGTGAGTTAGTAAACTCCACTTCATTTTCAATCTTTATTAAGTATAGGGGGTGTTCTTTGAGTTTTTTTCTTAGAATTAATAAAAATGATGATAGACTGGGCCTTGAAAAACCTGTTGGTAGGTAGGGGTGCAATAATACAAAATAACTACTATTTTAAAGTGATGGACAAAACATGAAAATAACAAACAATGCACAGAGACAACAAAACATTAGAATATATGGACACACATAAGATTATATTCATATATTTATTTACTTTCCAAAATTACAAAAATACAGAGTACATGTTTTTTTTAACAACACAAAATATTCCAAATACAGTTTTGGACCACTGTCGTAACCTAGTGCTACTCACACACCAAAAAATGGAACTAACTGCACTGTTGTAACTGTTTGAGCTGTGTTTGCAGAACATTCCCTGTTGTTACCTGCTACTATTTCCTTGTCTTCAGCTAAACATTCCTTCTACTACTATAGGGTCTTCACAAAACATCAAAAACTAACTCCACATACTAATCAAAACATTCTATTCTTTTGCCTTGTTTGCAAGCTCATAAATGAGTTCTCAAAATTTGAAATTCAAATTTACTTGACATATTAATTGTTGTAGGTTTACGTTGGGGTAGTTGGGAGATAGCTAACTAAAGATTAAAATATTTCAACACTCCCTCTTAATCTGAAGTCAGATATCATTCTGCAATTTCTTTTCGGAGTTTATCTCTGAAGTTATCTACAATGCCAAGCATATCTCTTAGGCATTCAAAACTATCCTTTGGCAATGCCTTGGTGAAGATATCAGCAAGCTGCTACTTTGATATGCAATATTGAAGTTCAATTTCATCATGTTCTACAAACTCTCTTATGAAATGATAACAAATCTCAATGTGCTTGCCACGTCCATGGAAGACTAGATTCTTTGTCAAAGCTATTGAAGACACATTGTCACAATGTATGACTGTGTTGTCTTCTTGTTGTTCCTTCATATCTGTAAGGATTCTTCTTAATCAAATAGTCCAACATGTTGTTGCATTTGTTGTGATATACTCAGCTTATGCTAAGAAAGAGAGATAATGGGTTGCTTCTTGGATGCCCATGAGATTGCACCCAAACCCATGTGGAACACATATCCTGAAGTGCTCTTCCTCTCATCTATATTTCCTGCCCAATCACTATTCATGAAACCAACTAGCTTAAACTCATTGGATGTAGTATACAAAATTCCATAACCTGTTGTTCCATTCACATACCTTAAAATCCTCTTTTCTATTTTCCAATGTGTGTCCTTAGGTTTCTCCATGAACCTAGGAATCAAGCTTACTACATACATCAAATTAGGCCTAGTTGATGTCAAGTACATCGAACTTCCAACCATGCTTGTACAGTTGGGTTCACTTCATTACTGTTGTCTTCTTTGCCCAATTTCATACCTATTGTTGTTGGTGTTGGGGTAGGTTTTCTATTCTCCATTTTAAACCTCCTTAAAATATGTTTGGCATAGTTAGTTTGTTAAATGAATATGCCATGCTCTGTTGCTAAACTTCAATACCAAGAAAATATTTCAGCAAACCTAAGTCTGTCATCTCAAACTCATTCTTCATTACTTCTTTACAAACAACAATGAAGTTGTCACTCTTTCCAGTAAAAACTAGATCATCTACATATAAAACAACAATTAAAATATCACCTTGTGTTGTTTCGATGTAGAGTATGGGTTCACTGTTGCTTTTGCTAAAGCCATTACTCACTAAATATGAGTTTATTCTATTGTACCATACTCTTGGTGCTTGTTTCAACCCATAGAGAGATTTTTAGAGCCTATATACCTTGTCTTCTTTCCTAATGACTTCATAGCTAGGAGGTTGCTCACATAGACTTCCTCTTTCAACACTCCATTTAAGAAGGCTAACTTTACGTCCATTTGAAACATCTTCCAATTATCTTGGGTTGCAATTGCTATGATTTCCAGAACTATTTCTAGTCTTGCAACTAGAGAATATGTCTCATCATAATCTTTTCCAAGCTGTTGTTTGTATCCTTTGACCACTAGCCTAGCTTTATGTCTTTCAATCTTACCTTCAACTATACACTTGGTCTTGTAAACCCACTTAATTCTAATCACTTATTTACCTTTGGGTAAATCCATTAGTTTCCATGTTTCATTCCTCTCTATAGCATCCAACTCTTCATCCATTGTCTTATACCACTTATCTTCTTTCATTGCTTCCTCAAAGTGTGTTGGATCATTGTAAGAGAATAAACAAAAAAAAAATTATCATCAAAATCAACATGTTGTGTGCTATCATATATCTCCCTCACACTCCTTTTCCTTCTTGGAATTAATGATGCAAGTGTAGAGTTTGAATTATCTTCCGAGTTGTTGCTACTTTGACCTTTGGAGTTGCTATACTATTGGCTATCGGAGCTACTGCTTTGTTGTATCCTGGAGCTGCTACTCTATTGTCCTTGTCCAAAGCTGCTATTTTGTTGAACAATGCTAGAGTTGTTATTTTGTTGAGTATCACCAAAGTTTTCCAAATCTCTATGGTAGTTTCTTCCTGACCTACTACTCTCTTGAGCTCCTCCTATGTTGCTATCCTCTAGAGCTTCTTCATCATCAAGGAGTATTGTGACTAGAATACCCATGGTGTTTTCCATCGGTCCATCCCATGCTTCATTTTCAATGAATTCAACATCTCTATTGATTACAACCTTCTTGGTGATGGGATTATAGAGTTTGTAAGATTTTAATTTTTCACTATAGCCTATGAAGATACACTTTTCACCTTTGTCATCAAATTTTCATCTCTTCTCTTTTGACACAAATGTATATGCCACCCACCCAAAGATTCTTAGGTGTTCAACACTCCACTTGCTATTTTTCCATGCCTCTTATGGAATCTTATTACAGACTGCTTTTGTAGGGCACCTGTTCAATATGTAAATAGTTGTTGCTATAGCGTCACCTCAAAAAACATGTGACAACCCTTTTTCTTTCAGCATACTTGCTACCATCTCTTGAATGGTTCTGTTTTTTCTTTCAACCACTTTGTTTTGTTGTGAACTATACCTAGTTGTAAATTTTTTATGAATTCCCTCAATCCTACAAAAAATTAGAAATTATTTGGAGATGTACTCTCCCCCTCTATTTGTTCTAAGGGATTTGATATATAGTGGCCGCTCTCCTTTTCAGCGGATGCCTTAAACCATTTGAACTTCTCAAAGGCTTCCAATTTGTTTTTCAAAAAATATACCCAAATTTTATTTTGCTGTAATCATCTATGAATGTGATGAAATAAATATTTCCACCTAAGGTAGGGGTTTTCATGGGTCCACACAAATTTGAGTTCACTAACTCAAGTGGTGCTTTTTCTCTCTTAGAATATCCTAATTGAAATGACTACCTATGTTGTTTTCCTAAAATGCATGCTTCACATTTACCATTGGGTTCTACAATAGATGGTAACCCTCTAACCATGCCTTTCTTAGACAATAAACTCAAACTAGAAAAGCTTAAGTGCCCATACCTTAAATGCCAAAGTTTGGATGGGTCTTTGATGACTGTTATGAAAGTAGACTGTTGTTCCACTGCTAATTGTTTTTCTACTACCATCAATGCCAGAGAGCATCAATTGTTGTTGCTATCCTTCGATTGTGAGCACGTAAGCTACTATATGCTTCTTAAGAGGAAGAATTCTATTTCTTGTCATCTACACTACTACCATCACTTTCTTACCACCTCCTTTTCCAAATATTTTGCACTCTCCATTCTCCATTAATATTTTATAGCCATTTTGGACCATTTATCCAATGCTCAATAGGTTATGTTTTATGCTAGGAGCATAATAAAAATCTTGGATATTCTACCTTGCACCATTATTGGTTTGGATGCTGACTACACCTCTTCCCATGACGAGAAATTTCTCATTATTTCCCATTTTGAATTTTGTTTCTATGCTGGTATCTATGGAGGCAAAGAAGTTCTTGTTCCCAGTCATGTGTTGCTACAAGCGATGTCTAAGTTCCATACTTCATCAATGTTGTGCTCAGCAAGGTTGCAAACTATAAACACATTTGAATGCTTCTCATTTTTAGCCTTGTTCTCATTTGCTACATTTTCATTTTAACTACCATGGTCATGTTGTTTCTTCCTTCACTCACTAGCATAATGACCATACTTATGGCAGTAATAGCATTGCACTTTGCTTATGTCATATCTCTAATTTGAATTGTTTTTTTTCTTGTCTTGGTAGGATGACAATGAGTTTCTTGGCTCCTCTTGGCTATCAGGACCTCCTCTTCTAGAATTTCTTCTTCCTCTACCTCTTTGACCTTTCCCTCTATTGTTTCTTCCTCTTTTTTGACCTTTTACATTGGTTTGAGCCATGAAGGCTTGCTCTAGGGAAGGAGCAGACTTGTTCAACAATTGCTCATGGGTTTGTAGTGAACCCATTAACTTATCTACAATCATTTTAGACAAGTATTTTGCCTCTTCAATGGAAATGATTATAGGATCAAACCTAGAGGGCATACTTAGGATTTTCTCAATAATCCTTTGTTCTTACATTGTTTCCCCATTAATTCTCAGCTAATTAATCAAGGTAGACAATTTAGTATGGAAATATGAAATGGACTCACCATCCTTCATTTGTAGAGTCTCAAAATTTCTCCTTAGCAGTTGCAACTTTACTAGTCTCACTTTATCAGTCCCATTATAGTTATTTTACAATATTCCCCAAGATTTCTTTGAATAATTTGTTGTTGCAATGCATGGGAAAATAGCCTCTGTCAAGGTTGCATCAATCAAACTGAGGGCTTTTGCATCCTTCTTTCTAGTTTCTTTCAATTGATTCTTTTGTACATTTGAGAGGACTACATAGGCTACTTGGTCTATAGTATCATTGAAACCAAATTGATGACCAAATCCGATAGGTAATTAGAAACCAATATTTTTTTCATTTTCTTAGCCCAAATGTCATAGTTTTGTCCATGAAAATTTGGAGGCTACTACCAACCTTTTCTTTCACCACCTGCCATTCTTCTCAGTTTTGAGAAGACTAATCAATTCCTAGATAACCCAGGGCTTTTACAAATCACCCACACAATACTAACTTCATAGAAAATAGGGCTCTAAAACCACTTGTTGGCAGGTAGGGGTGCAACAATACAAAATAACTATAGTTTCAAAGTGATGGATAGAACAACAAAATAACAAACAATGCACAAAGATAGTAGAACAAAAGATTATATACATATAATCTTTTACTTTCCAAAATTACAAAAATATAGAGTACATGCTTTGTTTAACAATACAAAATATTCCAAATACATTTTTGGACCACTTTCCTAACCTAGTGTTGCTCACACACCAAAAACTAGAACTAACTGCACTGCTATAACTGCTTGCTATGTCTGCATATTATTCCTTTTTGTTGCTTGATGATATTTCCTTGTCTTCAGCTAAACATTCCTTTTGTTGCTGCAAGGTCTTCACAAAACACCAAAAACTAACTCCACATACTAACTGAAACATTCTAGATTCTTTTGTCTTTTTTGCAAGCTCAAAAATGAGCACTCAAAATTTGAAATTCAAATTTACGTAACATATTAATTGTTGCAGGTTTACGTTGGGGTAGTTGGGAGATAGCTAACTAAAGATTAAAATATTCCAACAAAACCATACCCAATGCATATGAAGTTCTTATTTGATTGTTATTAAGTATCATTTGTTGGTTTATCTTGAAGCAATGACCTCATATATCTAAAAAACAATTTAAACCATAGGGAGACTAAAATGTCACTTCACAAATGGATGTGGTAATAAGAACAATGCATAACTCACTATAAATTGTCTTTGTGAGATACACAAACACTTTCTAGTGAATAGATAAGGAGATCATACAATGCAATGGATCAAATAGTTCTAATATTGTTTTAAAGGTTAATAATTTTATATTTATGCAAATTTAGTGTGATGACAATAGGTTGAACATGTAGCACATGATTGCCTTGATCTTTTATGAGTCAAAGAGTTGGGTTTTCACTATAATGAGGACTTTACTTCAAAGAGTGAGCCATATATAGGTCCCAACATCCCATACTTAATGGAGTCTTTGATATAATCAAAACACCAAACAAAATTAAGCATAGACAAAGATTCAATGAAAGAACATCATATATTTGGGTAGTTTGTTGTATAAACCAATATGGACTTGGACTATTTTTTTGGTCTCTTATTGAAATATAGTAATAAAGATGTTCTCATGAATAAATTGGTAAATAACAAGATTGTGAATTTTTCTAAAAATATGATTTAATTGATAAAAAATTGGGTTAGGGTTAGTGTTTTAAGAAACAAGAAAAAATAGCACAACTAGAAAAATACAAATAAATTAAGGTTAGGGTTCTTGAAAAATTTAAAAATTAACAAACAATTAGTTAGTTTTTGCAAAAAATAGCCAAATTTGTCAAAACATTGGTAAAAAGTATAATTTATTATGATGTGGATTATTAATTAGCAATATGTTTTATAATTAGTAGACTAAAATTTTTTCAAAGAAACTATTTTAGCTAGTTTCTTAAAAAAAATGATAAAAATTTCTTATAAAAAGTTGGCCGCTAGTAGATTTGCAATTACCTACAATTTTTTTTCTATTTCCTGCTTCAAAAAAGTCTATACATAGATGGATGAATAGAAGGAAGGGAAAAAATTCAACAAAAGAATTAAGATTTCCTAATAGTGTGTATTGCAGATAGTAATATGATAGTATTAGACTAATTTTGTACATGTTTATATACATATGGACAGACAAAAGGAATATAAGTATATAGAAAAGGAACTTGAAGGATCCTATTGGGCTTGACCTTGGGAAAAATGTCATGTCCCATTTTTAAAAATAGTAAGTTTAGATTGACTATTAACCTATTTATTTTCATATAGGTAAATAATAAATCATAGGGAAAAAATATTTAATATATTTCTTTTAGACTTCAAGAATCGAATAGCCCCCCAATAAAAATGATGGAACACAACAATCTACTAAGAGGGGGGTGAATCAATAGATCATTTAAATCTAGCCCTAAAAGGATTTAACAAATTGATTCCTTTTTAACTCTTTTAACTTGCAGATTAAAACAACACAATCAAAGACATAAACATGCACATCCAATACACATAACATAAGATATATGTGGAAAACCCAAGATGGGAAAAACCATGGTGAGAAATGTTTCTAGGATCTATTGTCCTAATCTAGCCTCATAATCAAATGATTTGTTACAAATTTTAAGGGCACCAACCTTAAGGAGACACCAATTTCCTATTTTAGGAGCACCTACCCTAAGGAAGCACAAACTTCCTACTCTGAGAACCTACCTAGATATTTGATGACACCCACCAATTAGATTTACAATACAAGATATTACAATTTGTTCACTTGAACACAATTCAATGTTGCAACTCAATTTACAATTGCTCAATTCCTTGTTGTAGCCATTGCAACTTAGTTCTCTGCCTTGCACTTGCTCTGTTCTGCACTACACCTCCCTTTATCTATTAGTGCATTCTCTATCCACCTCAAAGGACCAACATACACACTCTGCAGTTCTCTCCTTTTCTTCTTACTACTTTCTTTGTCTGCCTCAAGTAGCTCAAAATACTCTCTTCAATGCACTACTTGCAGTATCCACTTGGTGTCAACAACATACTCACAATCTAATTTCCACTTTTTTATAACCCTCACTTTTCTACCTTAATCACCTCAAGATTTGCACATCCGATTTAGATGTATTGCTAGGGTTTTCTTAGTATATTCTTCAACAAGCTACCTCATCTTCGAGCCACACTTTATTGTAATGTACAAGTTTAGTGAATTTTCTAAGTATAACAACCTGTAAAACCATAGCTGATATGCATTAAATGCATTCCCATATTTACTCGATCTGATTTTGATCTCAATCACTATCGTATTTTGTTCTGTCATTCAACATATAAAATCTTCCATTATATTTGGTCAATGGTGCAGCTAGACCAATTAAATGCTTTCTAGCATTGCCATCACAAGTAAAATCCTCATTCCCGCAGATATAGTTGTTAAGAGTCTTCATCTTTGAATTCAGGTCGTCGATCTGCACTCTTCGTGCCATGATTTTTCAATCCACATTCATTGCTCAACTTTAAAACATGACCATCTGATTAAAGATATATGTAATAATCATCATTGATCTTTATCATACATAGTGCAAGGTCCACTAAGAAACGAGTCACAATCCTACTATCCCATGAGCCAAAGACACAGGCCCACCATTTCTTAGTGGGATGGTGGGCTAATGCCATCTATCGTCTTCATCAACACAGTACAATTCACAACACCAATGTGAATTGTCATATCAAGAAATCAATCATCACCATCTATCCTCACATGTCACCATCCACTTCCATTACTTCATATTTTGTCTAGTCCCACTTGACACATGTTGTAAGCTCTCTATACTGCTAGGCTAGACTGGGACCCACCACATCTCAATGGGATGGCAGGGATGCCATCAATCTTCAAGACTTGATCACAACCATTGATCAAGCTAAGGGAAAATATTTTATGTGCAACTTATGAAACATTATAGTCATTGCCACATTGGTAATGATAGGAAAGGGGCTAATCACTAATGAACTTGATGGCCTAAGTGATTTAACTTAAGCAACCTGAAACTTTCTACAAACAGTCAACTCAAAACTAGAATTTGTGATTATTTCCATGAATACTAGAACTAGGGTTTATCTTCCAAACCCTAATTGGAAAGGGGCTGGTCACCAATGAACTCTATGGCTTAAGTGATTTAACTTAAGCAACCTGAAACTGTCTACAAACAGTCAACTCAAAAATAAAATTTGTGATGATTTCCATGAATACTAGAACTAGGGTTTTTATGAGCATATTCCTTCCTCTTTGATCATGCAAACCACACCAATCAAATCCTCTTGAAAAATCCATAACCAATATGGCATTAGTTTACTCCTGAAACCCCTAGATGCAGTTTTTGTAGTGTCATGACAACATTTCATGAAAAACTAGTAACATTTCACCAACCTTTCAAAACATGCCAACAATCTCCCATGTAGGATATCACATAGACATCCCCTTTTGACATCAATGACAACATTATACCAACAATATCCCCCTTTTTCATTGATGGTGTAACCAAACGCTCACATATATGGGTAAATTTATGCTTTGTACTGATTGAACCAATTCATTGCTCTATTACCTATTAAAATTGAACATCTCATGAGTACTCAAACATAGAAGCTCCCCCTTAGACATATCTTCCTCCCCTTTTCTCAACTCCATGAGCATTTTCTCATTTCTCCCCCTTTGACATCAATGACAAAGGGTCAACCATAGGACTGATACAATTACTCCCCTTGTGAGTAATCTCCCCCTTTGACAAGCAATCCAAAGAGAAAGGAAGGATTCATAAACTTGCAACCATCAAGTTGTTAAAATTTATAAAACTAGGTTTACCTGACATGATTTTTCCTCCATACCCAGGGATGAATAAACTAACAATGAACCTCCCCATGGACAACTGTCTTCTAACTAAAATTTAGTGATATGATGTGGGAACAATTAATCCCAATTTTGGCATCAAATATTCAAATTGATCATTGGGAAGAGGCTTTGTGAATATATCAACAAATTTTTCTTTGGTGGGAACATATTCCATGCCGACTTCCTTGTTTGCAACCTTCTCTCTAATGAAGTGATACTTGATTGAAATGTGCTTTTTCATAGAGTGCATCACTGGATTCTTTGAGATGTTTATTGCACTTGAATTATCAAAAAGAATAAAGATAGGTTCTTTGTACTCCACCTTGATATCTTTAAGTGTTTGCTTCATCCATAAAACCTGAGTACAACATGCTACTGCTACATACTTTTCTTCTGCTATAAATAAGGTGACTGATTCTTACTTTTTTCTCATCCAAGACACAAGTTTTTCACCCAAGAAAAATGCACCACCACTAGTTCTTTTCCTATCATCTACACTACTAGCCCAATCAACATCTTTGTATGTTGTTAGAGTGAAATATTTACTCTTGGGATACAATAGTCCATAGTCAATAATAATTTTGATATATCTAAAAATTCTTTTCACTACATTGACATGAGACTCTTTTGGAGTAGCTTGAAATCTTGCCACCATACATACTTCTTGCATAATATCTGGCCTTGATGCAGTTAAATACAACAAGCTTCCAATCATTGACCTATAAATTGTGTAATTTG
The DNA here is from genome assembly GCA_007258455.2 of Sequoia sempervirens. Lineage (NCBI taxonomy): Eukaryota > Viridiplantae > Streptophyta > Pinopsida > Cupressales > Cupressaceae > Sequoia > Sequoia sempervirens. The sequence continues at coordinate 3,767 of VDFB02156483.1, read as the reverse complement.
CATGCGGGGACTCATCTGACTTAACCTATAACTAGTTATCATTGGAGTAATAACTAGTCTACTATCCTCCATTCCAAAATTTTTGAGCATTTTCTTATCATACTTAGTTTGAGATATAAATATCCCATTATTAGTTTGTACAATTTGTAAACCAAGGAAAAATGACAATTCCTCGAGCATTAACATCTCAAATTCATATTGCATATGGGTATCAAACACTTTACACATTTTATCATTGCTACCACCAAATATGATGTCATCAACATAAACTACAACAATAATCATGTGCTCATTTTCAAATTTGAAGTACAAGTTATTATCTACACATCATTTCTTGAAACCTTGTTGTTGTAAGTATTGGTCTAATCTTGAATACCAAAAACCCTCTAGTTGTTCAATGTAAACTTCTTCTTCAAGGTTTCCATTTAGAAATGTAGATTTAACATCCATCTGATACACTTTAAACCCTTTGTAAACTAGAAATGCAAGAAACATTCTTATTGCTTCTAATCTTTCAACCGATGCAAATGTTTCTTCAAATTCAATGCCTTCAACTTGTGCATAACCTTTGTACACCAATATTTCCTTATTTCTCACAAAAACACCATCTTCATTGAATTTATTTCTAAACACCCATTTAGTACCTATTACATTTTTTGCTTGGGGGTCTAAGAACTAGTTCCCATGTCTTGTTCTTCTCAATCTGATTTAGTTCCTCTTCCATTTCCTTTATATAGCTCTCATCCTTGCTAGCCTCTATATAGCTTTTAGGTTCAACTTGTGATAGGAGAGAAAAATTTACTTGTTCCTTTCTTTTTGAAAGTCTTCTTCTTGTTTGTACACCTTTGTCTTTATCTCTAGTAATTTGATCTGTAGGGTGATCATTTTGAACATATTTTGTAGGTGCTCTTTCAACTTCTTCACATTCTTCTTCATTTGCAACATCATTTTCTTCACAATTTGAATCCTCTTCAAAGTTATTCTTATCAAATTTGACATGTTTAATGTTCTTATCAATCTTGACATTTATGCCTTCCACAATCTTGTGCAACCTTTTGTTGTAACTCTTGTAAGCTTTTCTTTGAGTGGAATATCATAGGAATATTCCTTCATCACATCTAGAATCAAAGCTGCTCAATTTATCTTCTTCTCTCTTAATGTAACATTTGCTACCAAATACTTTGATGTACTTGAATGATGCAGGCTTACCGTACCACATTTTATAAGGAGTGCTATCACTATTTGCTCTAATTTCAACCCTATTTAAGATATAAACTATATCACTATTTGCTCTAATTTCAACCCTATTTAAGATATAAACTATAGTATGACATGCTTCTCTCCAAAAAATATATGCTAACTTTGCCTCATTCAACATTGTTCTAGCCATGCCTTTTACCACCCTATTCTTTCTCTCAAGCACTCCATTCTACTGTGGAGTTCTTGGTGCAGAGTATTGTCTTTTAATTCCATGTGCTTCATAGTACTCAATGAATTCACTAGATGTGAATTCTCCCCCTCTATTTGATCTTAAGCATTTGATTCTTCTACCAATCTCCTTCTCAACCATTTTTCTAAATATCTTGAACCTTTCAAATGCTTGGGACTTGTCCTTTAGAAAGGTTACCCATGTCATTCTTGTATAGTCACCAATTAGAAACATGAAGTATCTTTCACCTTTAAATCCCCTTGTCCTTGTAGGACCACAAAAATCGGTGTGAACCAACTATAAGGGTTTTGTGGTTGAATACTATTTTGTTTGAAACTTAACCCTTGTTTGTTTTCCCTGTTGTGATTCTTTGCAAATGATATTTGCAGGCTTAGTTATCTTAGGAATATGTATTATTAGACCTTTTGAGCTTACTTTCACTAAATTATCAAAGTTTACATGCCCCAATCTCCAATGCCATAACCAATTCTCATCAACTAAATTATCAAAGTTTACATGCCCCAATCTCCAATGCCATAACCAATTCTCATCAACTTGACCTATCAGACAATTCTGACCTTTTACTTCATAGAGATTGTAAAGATTGCTATATTTTCTAACTCCTTGTGCATTATTTTTCTATCCTTATCTTGCATCCTTCTGAATTAAATGTAACCTTATAACTGTTGTCACACAACTGAATTGCACTTAGTAGGTTGTGCTTCAATCCTTCAACATACAAGACATCTTTAGTAGGATTTTTTCCATCTAAGCTCAATATTCCTTTACCACAAATCTTTACTGTAGTGTTTTCACCCAAACTAATTGATCATCCCTTATATTTTTTTAGTTGGATGAATTTTCTCTTTTCACCAATCATATGTTTGGAGCAACCACTATCTATTATCCATAAATTCTATTTCTTTGCATGGAGTGCAATTTGTGAATCATTGAGTGTCTGAGATTCTGCTCTTTCTCCTTCCACACTTGCTTAGGTTTCTTTTTAACTTTTTCTTCTCTTTCCTTAGAGGCTTTAGGTTCTTTGTTTAGTTTAGGAGGTGTATTTTCCTTTTTCCCATTCTTCACATTTGGTCTTATAAATTTTTTTCTACAATTCTTAGTTATATGACCAAAATTGTTATAGTTTTAACACATTGCATTCATATTTACTAGAGAAGCAAATAGATTGTTGCTTACAAATTTTGTACTCCTTCTAGGGACTACTCTACATCCTATAACCCTATGATGGAATTGTAGATTGCATGTATAATAGTACCCATAAAAGTGTGAAGATTACCTAGTCATATCATTCCCTTGAGCTCGATGTGGGAGTCTTCTATGTATAGACTTTTTCAAATCCTTCACCCTAGTGAATCCTTTTGCATTAGTTCTCCTGATATTCTATCTCTTCTTTTCGTGATTAGGAACTAATTGGTTATTCTTCTTGTCTATAGTAGGCTTCTCCTCTTCAAATTTCTTCATCTTAGTGGTCTTTCTATCCTTTTCAGATATTTCCTCCTTTTAGCTCTTCTCATCATCTATACTTGATTTTTCTCCTGCTCTAAATCTTTCATATAGCTTTGTAGAAGTGTCCATGTAAATGTGATTTTCCCTTTCTCAAGGCCTAAACCCAATTTTTGTTTGTTGGATGGATTTTGTTTTCTCAACAATTCATCAAGGATTTTTTATCCTTGCTTTAGTTTCAGGCCTTTCTCTATTTGTTCTCTGTCCTTTTCCAGATCCTTCCTTAAGGAAACTATTTGTTCTTCTAACTTCATATATCTGTCGACTTTGGACTGTAGCTTGGATTTGAATACTTCAATTCTCTTGGCCTCTTCCACTTGTAGCTTCGAGCTCACCACATTCTGGTTAGATTCTTCAAGATTCTTGGTTAGCTTGTCTGACTCTTTTCGAGCAAGTTCCTTCTGATGCATATTTTCCTTTTTCAACCTTTCAATCTCCTCTCTTAGATTGTTAATCTCAACTATTGCACAAATGAGTTCTCCTACATAAACCTATCCTTTCTCTTCACCTTCTTTACCAAAGTCCTCAACCTTTCTAGCCTTTTGTTCTTATGATTCTTTTGGCATGAAAATAAATTCATTCTCTTTCATCATAAAGGCACAACCTTGTTTATCATCTGAACTACTATAGTCATCAGATACATCACTATCCTCTTAGATGTGTAGAATCTTCTACTTTTTCTAAAAGCCTCTTCTCTTAGGGAAGTAGGTTTTATTCATTTTATCATCTACTTGTTCATAGTTATCCTTCTTATTGTATTGACATTTAGTAGCAAAATGAACTACTTTATGGGTATGTGCAGGATCATCATGGA
>VDFB02156482.1:0-44637 GCA_007258455.2 Sequoia sempervirens | reverse complement strand
AAAATCAAACGTCATCAAAACACCCTAATTTGACGGCTGATATCTGGAGCTGGGATGACCCGATTCCGGCATTATCTGTTTTAACGGACAACCAGGAGGGCCCTTAAGAGAAGTCACTGGAGGTGTCGAGGCAAGAAAACTGCTTCTAAGACCTCAAAAACTCCAGTGCGTATTTTAAATAAAATTACCGCTCCCAGACTTGGTCATTTTTCAGACGTCTTCTCTTTGTAGTATGACACCAAAGACCTCGCACGCACGAGCGACTGCCAAATGCTGAAGGCTGACGGCTATGCTCGTTGGAAAGATAAATTGATTACGCTCAATAGTCGTGAAGACTTCGAACGCGAACGGACTCATCCGGGACCAAACAAAGGCTGTATTTTAAGACTATGGAAATGCACCGAAACTATTTATGGGTTCCACCAGAAATTACGCAGCTTATAGAAATCTCCGCCACGCACTACCGTGAACGCCGGATCGCATTAAGCTTCAACGATGCGGCCGCGAGTTAGGCAAGAATACTACCGGCGTCGGAAGACTTTATCTCGCAATATTGCTATCCGAGGGTCCTTAAGCCAGCCGTACTCGGCTTTGTACTTGCACCGGCATAAACTATAGCTTCAAAAACATGAAAACTCCATTTTAAGCTAATCTTTGGACGACTGTCGCCTGAGCTCTGAGAATCGGATGACTTTGCTTGATATCTCGTCGGATAAGCAGACTAGCCGGCAACCAATTGACTGCATTCGGTATTGAAACTGACGAGTTTTACCCCTGCCTTGAAATGGGCGCCCTCAAGCTAGAGGCGCGCTTTTGCCTGAAAAGAGCAAAATTTCCATCTCCTAAAATTTAGGGATTTTAACTTCTGTCGCGATTTGCCAGAGCTGTGGTTCTCGGAACGCCTCGCTGGATAGCTCGACGGATAGCCAGACTGATTCCGAAGAGATTGACTGGATGCTTGAGCACTTTCAGCAAGATCTTGACCTCGAAAAAGTTGGGCGCCCTTGGGCTATACTTGCACTTTAGGGCTTTTCCTCTGAGAAATCTCCATGATTTGATCTTTAAAAACTCTGTTTCGATCATTGTAATGACCATCTGCAATATGAAATGTCGTCATGAAATGCTCCTCCATCGTGAAGATGTTCATTTTAAGTCTCTGCTTCAGGTTTTATTCAATAAAACTGACATTGACTGACAAACTTTCGACAAAAACTCCATGCTTGACATTGCCCAAAACTTTGTTTTACATCAAATTAGCAAGGTTTAGACTTTCAAATGCAAAATGCCTTGATGAAGCAAAAAATTTAGTTTGGGTACAACATCGATAACTCCTTGATAGGATGGATTCCTTCATCACTTTCTCAGTTGTCCACGTTGACTATCCTGGCTCTGTCCTTCAATCAACTAAGTGCTAGTATTTCCATCTGCGTGGGTCTTCAACTCTTCATAAACATTTTCTCCAATCTAAGAAATTGAAGGGTGCAATTCCTAATTCCCTCATAGATCTTTCTCACATAAAATGGTTTGACCTCATTTTTAACTATCTGAGGTAGATTAGCCTTTGAAAGTGTCTAAAGCCTTTTCGTCAAATCTATTTTTATTTTTGTGCATATCCTCCAATCATGGCATGTCATGAGACCAAATTTCTTTGAGATATTATGTCAAAAAGTTTGTGTGCCTTGTGTAAGCTTCCACATTTTGCATACATGTCTACTAGGGCAATTGCAACTACATCTGACATAATTCCTCTTATCATTTATGCTTTGAGGGATGTCCATACCCTGTTCCAAAGCTCCCATTTTGGCATAGGCAGGGAGGATGCTGGCAAAGGTTGTGAAATCTTTACACCTGCCAACTGCATCTAGTTGCCCATGAACAACATTACGGTCTCGGGAAACTCGTACCCTAAAGCCATATATTCAATGCCGACAACTTCAAATAATGCAAATCTTCAGACAATGTAGGGGTGGAAACCGTTATCACCTTGCAGGCGCCCCAGAAGTTCTGCCTATGCTCTTTCCAGTGGCCATACAAAATTTGCAATCTTTTAGTGAAGCTTTCTACATTTATTTCATAGCCGTTGCAAGAAGATTTTAAGGGTTTTGAGCCCCCATTTGCAGCTTCCACCATTTCTACACAGCTTCAAACCCTGATGCAAAATATTGTATGAATCTAGGGTTTGCAAATTTAAAAGAAAGTATTTAAAAAACCATATAAACCTAGGGTTTGCGGAGTTTAATATGGACCAATAGCGGTGAGCTAATTCCAACCTTGTAAAGGTTTTCTTTAAAGGTTTGCAGTTTTTCTTCTTTTACAAAGATCTCTGAGTTTTTGCATGAATTTTCAAGCAATTCTTGTGATAGTAAAACAGTTCAGTGTTCCACGGGCCTGGGCGACGGGGAAATGGAGAGACGTTCGGGACGCGTTTTGGAGCCAGGGGGATAGGGAAACGGGGGGACATCTAGGACGCATTTTGGAGACGGGGGGACAAAGGGCCTAAGTTTGGGGACAACAGGGAGACGGCGAGGGAGTGGCGGGGTGGTGGTGCTGATATAGTTATACATATACTTATAGTACTTGAAAAACTAGTTTTGAAAAGATGTATAACAGTATAAGAATTACATTTCAAATGAAACTATAGGAAATTAGTAAAATTATAACATGGCAAAATTTGAAATACTAAATCTAAATACAAAGATATCTTGAATGCTAATTGCTAAATAAAATTTGACAAATGAAATTGTCAAATTGGAGATTTCTATTATATCGCCAAATATGAATATTTGATGTCATATGAGATATCACAAAGTCTATAAAGTATTAAAGATGATTACTTGATTCATCATTACAATGAGTAGCATTACAAAAGACAAAATGCCAAAATGTCAAAACTCAAAATGTAGTGAATGGAGGCCTCTAATCATCTACAATCTCCTCATCACGGGAACTGCTGGACTCCACAAGGTCAAGATCCTTCAAGCTCACACCAACCAGGCCTGCATCTGAAGTGGTAGGATCATCCTCATCAATCTGTGAAGGCTCCTCTAGCTCTACATCCCATCATGCCGTTGGACTCTCCTTGTACCCAACTGTCTTGCGATCCATGAGACGCAAAGCACTGTGTACAACCACAAGCTTCTCTGCTCTCTTAGAGGTAAGTTTGTTACTCTTAAGAGAGTGGATGAAGCTATATGTAGACCAGTTCCTCTCAACAACGAAAGAACTAGAAACCTGGGATAGCAAACAGATAGCTAGAGTGGTGGTCAAAGATTTCGGACCATGACAATTCCACCACAAAAGTGGGTCCTCCTGTGCCATAGAATCTATATCCATCTTTGTTGCATCTGAATAGCCTCTAAGAGTGGCAAATTTGGTCCACTCAGTGCGAATTGTGTCGGCATCTATAGAATCAAACATCTTCTCTATGCACCTAAAGAAACCCACCTTCACCTCATCATCCCGAGTCGGTGTCACTCTACATAGTCTAGCCTTGTACCACTTAGGATTCAAGGCAAAGGTAGCCATATGCAAAGGAGTGTTCAACTTGTCCCATCTACGCTGAATGATTGGCTGGATGTGCTCATTGTAGAATGCTAGAGAGGGGTCCTTCACTCGCACAGCAGCCCTCATCTAGTCAAGCATAAAGTCGATGCACTCATACACCTCTCCAAGGTTAGGTGCATCCCCATCCCCATACCCGATAACCTAGAATACTGGAGAAATGATGGAGACAATGTATTCCGTATCAGTCCAAAACACATCACTCTTGACTATCTCCTTCAACCTTCTTCCCTGTGTTGTCTTGGCCTCGGCCCACCTATTCCACTCATTAGTCATAACCATGAGTTGCAATGCCTCTTGCAACTCAATCATTCTCTCCAAGAGAATGAAATATGATGCATATTGGGTCTCCACCAGTTTCAAGAACTCCTTCACGAAGGTCCTAAAGAGTGCATGTGAAGTGTGGTGGTTGCAGATAAACATTTGCACATCTCTCGCATCGGTGACCACTCCTCTAATCCAATCAATCTTCCCCAGTCCTTGAGTGCATTGTTCATGGCACGCACACAACATGGGGTCCACCAAATATGTCTATAGGCTGCCTCAATGAGTTTCCCTCTTGCTCTACACACATGGGTTGCATTTGTGACTACTTGGACCACATTTTGTGGCCCAACCTCCCAATAGCCTCCCTGAGGACATGAAACTGAAAATAGCATCTTTGCGATGCCCTTACAATCAACTGCTCTAAGGAAGTATGGGCCCTCTGCACATGTGACCATGATGTTGATGAGTGGACGATGGCTAATGTCCCTCCACCCATCCATAACTATGCTGCACCAGATGCCACCCAACATGCCTTCATCTTCTCCATCAAAATATTGATCTTGGAATAGCACTTATCCAAGATTGAGGTCCTCATTTTCGTCTCACCTGGTGGCACATATGATGTTCCTCCCTTCGCCACCATAGCCATCATCTCCCTATAATAAGGAGACCGTGTAACATGAAATGGAATGCCATTGGCAAAGAAGAACTTGCCAATGGATTCATCTATCTCATCTCTCAGCTGCACATTAAACATATCAGCTATGGGGTTACTCTGTGATGTCTGCAACTTGCGTTTCCCTGTGGCTGTCCCCCTAGCGACACTAGAAGTGGAAGTGGATGAAGATCCAAACATCATTCCTCCCGCTGCGAAGCATGAGAAGTATGTGGCGCATGATGGGTTTGCTGAAGGGCTGCCCTAGCAGTCAAAGTAGTAGGGACTGAAATATTTGTGTCCTCTGGAATGCCCCAAAGCTTGTTAAACTCCATTCTATATTTATATTTTTAGCTCCTTCAAAAACTTACAAGGCTCCACACCTTTTCCTGTCCAAAAAAGAAAGTGTGCATTCACTCGAGTGATGCTACCAAACCAATCAGTCCCACAAATGTTGCACTTCCACTTCCTTGTTCCCCCACCTGAATGTGATGTGCCTTGTATTCTTGTAGCAAACTGTTTCAGAGGAGACTTCGGATCAAAAGCACCCCTAGCAAACTCTGCCAACAACTCTGAAGGGCAACCTGTACTAGTTGGTGCACTCGCCATGGAACTAGATTGGGCTGCAGGATCAGCCCCATGGTCATCCCCCTCATTCTCAGGTTCAAAATCTGAATCATGTTCACTATGAGAATGGATTTCCATGTCATCCCCACTCATGTCTTGGTGCTCATTGTGAAAGTGACACTACATTTCACAAAATTAAAATAAAATCAGCCTAGTTTAACAAATTGAAATACATTGAAATACAAATTTGAAATTTTAATTTTGAAAACAAAATTTACAATTTATAATTTAAAAATCAGATTTAATTTTATATTATTTAAAAAAAATAAATAAAAATATTAAATTAATAAATAATAAAATTTGATGTTGAATCTTGAGGGAAAAATGATGAAGATGATTGAATCATTCATCATTTTTCCCTCAAGATTCAACATCAATCTGATGAGATGAATAAGAAAAAAACAAGTTTAATATTAAATTTTTAAAATAAAAAAGTTGATGTCGCATCTTGAGAGCAAAATGATGAATGATTCATCATCTTCATCATTTTTCCCTCAAGATTCAACATCAAATCTGATTTTGAGTCTTTGAGATGAATAAGAAAAAAAAAAAGTTTAAACTTAGAAAATAAAACAAAAACAACAAGAAATCTGAAAAAAACTTCAAAAACCCTACGTTGTGCTTGAAAAATCTCTCCAAAATGAAGTAGAATCCTCTTCCTCCTCTTCTTCTTGCTCCTTCTCACTCCTATCACACTTGCAATCACTTTTTTCACTCCTTCAATCAGACTTCTTCACTATTTTTCCTCCTCTTCAGCTGGCTGCAAAAAAAATCAGTCTTTGAAAATGTGATTGAAATGATAAAATTACAAGGTTTTGTGTTGTTTTGGAGGAAGAGGTGAGGCCCACGCCAAATTAGGGTAACCCCAAAACAATTAAAAATTAAAATTTATTTTTAATTTTTAAGTTAAGTTGGCCCATTGACATGGGGCTCGACGGGAGACGGCTAGGCATCTCCCAGTCTCTCGAGAAACGCCTGGGCGTCTCCCAAGGAGACTTGGAGACTTGGAGACGTCTCTCAAGGAAACTTGAAGACATCTGCACGTCTCCAAGTCTCCTTGGGAGACACAGAGACGTTTCCCCGTCTCCGGCAGAGCACCGGTGGTGGTGGCGAGACGGCAGGAAACGCCAAGTACCTATTTCCCCATCCCTAAAACGTCCCCGATTCCGAAACATGGCCAAATAGGGGGGGAACGCATTTCCGTGGAACACTAAAACTATAAAACTAAGTGACTGCTCCCTCTCATTCTTCCATTCAATAATACGCTGGTTATTTTTAGTCTTACTGGTTCAAAAGCAGAAGGACCACAAACTCTAACTGCTAAGTGAGGGAAATAGGGGTCTGTTATGTTGTGATTTAGAGTGAATTGCACGTGAATTTACATTTCTCTCCTTGAATGTTTTATTTAATGTGTCATGTTGTCCAGGATGTTGACCATAAAAAATGGGCAGAGTTTGCAGGAATTAAAAACCATTTATGGATATGTACTCTCGAGAGCAACGATGACATTAATTCCATGAACAGTGGACGGTGGTAAAAGAGACTGAAAGACACATTTAGACCATGTGGCATGCAAAGAACCAAAAGAAAATGAAAGGATGAAATGATTTTGATTGTCTTGCATGTTTTAAGGAGAAAAGACCACATTACTTTGAGGAATTCTCTAAAATAGTTCACATGCTTGGTCTATGCTTCCACATTTTGCATGCATGCCTACCTGAGCAATTGCAACTACAACATATATATACCCTCAACAAATCCATTTTGTGCATATCATTCAATCATGGCATGCCATGAGACCACATCTCTTTGAGGCATTCTGTCAAACAGTTCACATGCCTTGTCTATGCTTCCACATTTTGCAAGAATCTCTACTAGGGTAATTGAAACTACATCTGACAAAATTCCTTTATTCTTTGATGGATGTTTGCACCCTTTTCCAAAACTCCCATTTTGGTGCAGGCAAAGAGGATGCTTGCAAAGGTTGTGGAATTCAACTTTACACTTGCCAATTGCATTTGCTTGAATATATATATGCGCACACATAGGTACATGCATGTGCATCATGCACATACATATACATACACACGCATGCTAATTATATATGCGCATGCATACATATATATGTATATATGTATGTATGCATGCACATATATATACATACATACATATATACGTATACATACATACACAAGCATGATATACACAAACATACATGCATACAAATATACATATACATACATGCACACGCATGCTATACACACACACACACATATACATACATACACACGCATGCTATACACACACACACATATACATACATACACACGCATGCTATACACACACACATAAATACATACACACATACATAATACCTACATATATGTATTTATGTATGTGTGTATAGCTTGCATGTATATGTATGTATGTATGCATGTATTTTTGTGTATATCATGCTTGTGTATGTATGTATATATATATATGTGTGTGTGTGTGTGTGTATAATATATATATATATATATACATACACAAGCATGATATACACAAACGTACATGCATACAAATATACATATACATACATGCACACGCATGCTACACACACACATACATACATACATACATACAAATATACATATATGTGTGCATGCTATACACACACACATATATACATACATACATATACATACACACGCATGCTATACACACACACATAAATACATACACACATACCATATGTATTTATGTATGTGTATAGCATGCATGTATATGTATGTATGTATGCATGTATGTATGCATGCATATCATGCTTGTGTATGTATATGTGTGTGTGTGTGTGCGCACATGTATGCATGCATACATATATATGAATGCATGCACATGCATATATATACATATGGATGTATATGTATGTAAGTATATGTATATATATATAATATTATATGTGTAATGTCCCCTTCTCATCAATGATCAGTTCAGACACTCATCAGCCTATTCCGAAGGCCCGTAGGCTCATTGACGTAAAATTAGGGTTTCCATGTTTGGAGGTTCTATGGCATTTCTAGAACTCTATTTTTGGCAGTATGCAGTTGTCAGCCTTCAAGTCTTCATTTCCAATTGGAACAATTATTTGAATTCAAGTTCTAGCTTTTAAAAAGCTTTATTTTGGTGAATTTCTTAAATAAAGGCATTAATGTTATAATTTGCAGTTGACCCCCTTGGCCTAGGAGAACAACTTTAAGTTGTGTTTAAAAGAGGAGCTTAGAAAGGGACACCTTCATAAAGGTGTTTTATTATTTTTAATAAAGTCTTTAATGCCTTGAAAAAATGGGACGCCAACTTGAGGAATTAAGCATTTTGGAAATTTGAAGAGTTTCTTTTGGTGTCTTTTGGTGCTCCTTGAAGGGAATTCGAAGAGTCTTCTCCTTTTCTATAAAAAAGAAGTCTGGCTCCAGCATTTTGGCATCCATGAACTTTGCTACTGTTATGCTGTCGGAATGACAATTGAATTATTGCTTCGAGGAATGCTTACCTCCTAGCCTCTCACCAATTTCGTGTTTGAAATACAACACCTAGTTGGTTTTTTGCTGCTTCTCAAATCAGACTAGCAGATTGAGCTCAATAGTTGAAGATTTTTGATGATATTTCCAGTTTTTGAAGCTGCTGATACAGTCATGGCTGAAGGTCGATTTCACTTACAGCTCTAATGGTGATTTTTATTTGGAGATGAGCGTTTGATCAAATGTTTCCTATGCTTTGGGCAACCGCTTTCACAAGTTTGCAGATTTTTGTTTTGAGTTTCTGATTTTTTATGACAAAATCGTCCTCAAGGAGGGTCGTACCATTCTTGGGTGCTTTGGAATTTGTGCAAGAATTATATACTGAGTTTTGATGCTGTTTTGTGATATGATTTTGGGCGCCTACCTCCTAGAAGACCTCTGCAAAAGACATCACTTGATTAAGAGGTATATTGAATGAGTTATGAATATTTTAGTGGTTTCACAGTTGCTGGTTGACACTTTCAGTTTGCTGGTTTTTGTAATCAGATTGTTTTTAAGTTTAGTTTAGCCTTCAGTTTCCAAATTTTATGTGTTGAAACATTGAGAGAATTTCCTCTTTACATATTAGAGTGGTTTGCAATCATTGTAATACTAGTAATTTGCAGATTTCTTAATTGTAAGGTTGAGTATTAGTAGTACTAATCCAACCAGTTTGTTTAGGCTGCAATTACTTGTAATTTTCTATGCAAACATTAATTACCCTTGGATGGTTTACCACCAGTGTGGAGAATTGAAAATTGTATCTCACTTTGTACCCACTATCAAGTGGTGAATCCCCACTCCTAAGTGGATGCCCGCCGCAACAGAAGAATTCTTATTTTAGTTTCTATTAATTACTCCGTCATATGTTAGCACCTCGCCCTCATTGGGATCTTGAGTGCACATTCTTGACGTTGAGTTTGTTTTCAGTTTCAGTTGCATTCTATTCCTGTATCAAGTTGAAGCCTAGGGATCCTCTGACCATATGCCCTCCCCTCTTCCTTAAGTGGTTTTAGGGTGCATTCTTGGTTAGAGTTGCTTTGATAGTGTTTTGGATTTAGCGCTAACGCTAATCAAGTTGGCCAAGTGTTGGTTGTGTTGTATAAAAACTGTGGCAAAAAATTTGGTTAGCATATTTCAGTGGTATTAGAGCAGAAGACCCTGCCATCCTGTGACATTCTACAGTTAGTTGTCTAATGAGTGAAAAAGATACCAGACCATTCAACAGAAGTAAGGCCAGAACTCAGCATCAGTTTCCCACTGTTCTAGAGGCAGAGACATTTTCAGAAGCCTTAAAGGATCTAGGAAAAACAGTTGAAGGTATAGAAAAGTCAGTTGAAGAAGTTGGTCAAACAATTGAAATAATGTCAGACAGTGTTAGGCAAGCTAATGAAGAAAGGAACAAAGTAGAAAAAAAGTTTGATGGAATGATCGACATGATGTCCCGATTATTGTCCAAGTTGGATCAACAAGCAACACATAATGTCATTCAGCCCCAAAATAATCCAACTGGTGAAAGCAATGGAGTTAATGGGAATAACAGTAATGGCAATCCTGAGGTGAATAGAAGTGATAGAATTGTGGGTCAGCATACCGCAATTCCTAGTGGGTCCTCCTCTAGACATCTTTTCCCTACCTTCACTTCAAGGGAAGAGCCACAACCGGTTGAAGCTGCTCCAACTTTTGCTGATGATGCACGTCAAGATTACATGGAATATGCTTCCTTACCTCTTGATTTGAGAGATGCCTGGACCTTTGATCAATACATGAATCAAAGGAGTCGGAGAAATGGAGGAAGGAATGAGCAACGTCCTCCTATGGTGCCTAGAAATGATTTTTACCAAGCTTTGGGAAAGATAACTTTGGAGCATTTTGATGGTAGTAATAAGTGTACAGCCAGATCATGGGTGCAGAAATTGGATAACTATCTCTCTCTCAGACCAATGCCAGAAGAAGATGCAATTAAATTTGCCACGTTGCATTTGGATGGGATAGCTCACGAATGGTGGACTCATGGTTTGGTCACTCTTGGCCATAACCTCATCCGCACCTATGACGAGTTTACCAACAAGCTGATTGAAAGATTTGATACCAAGGATCCTGAATTGAGATTCAGAGGATTGGCACAATTGAAGCAACAAGGATCTTTAGAAAATTATGTGGCTGATTTTCAGAGGTTATCAGTAATGGTGCCTAACATTACTGAGAGGAGACTTGTGGTTCTTTTTTCTGAAGGATTAATGGAGCCTTTGAAGGGATGGGTCAAATCCTTTGATCCATCAACTTTAGATGAAGCCATCAAGAAAGCGAAGAGCATGGAGTTGGCAGCCCCAAGGCCTAAGTTTCATTTGAAACCTTTCAGCCATAAGAAGGATAAAAAACATTCTTCAAATCTGCCAAAGAAGTTTCCACCAAAGATGTCAGAAGAGCTCAAAGAACAACTTAGAAAAGATGGAGTTTGCTACACTTGTTGTGAACCTTGGGTTAAGGGTCACCGTTGCTATAGAAGAGGCAGAGCAAACCAAATGGAGGGCTATTCTGATTACGGTTCAGAATCTGATTCGTCTGATCAACAATACGAATCAGCAAGTGTGAGGGTGAGGAAACTCCAGAAGAGAAGCCCAATGAGGTCGAAGATGGTAGTGCTTTCGCACAACTATCAAGTTTTCAAAAAAATGAGTCCTTTCGGGTTCGTGGAGTGGTTGGATCTCAAAGGATAGTTGCTCTAATTGATACTGGAGCAACTCACAACTTCATTGACGAAGGATTGGTGACAAAGAGAGGATTGAAGACTGAAGAGTTTGAAGGCTTCAAAGTAATGGTAGCTGATGGTTTCACCATGTCATGTACAAAGAAAATTCCTAACCTTTCTATTCAGTTAGGAAATTATGAAGTTAAAGATGATTTCTATGTTGTTGGTATTGGTGATACCAAAGCTGTATTGGGAATACAGTGGTTGCGATCTCTTGGAGAGATCACATTGAATCTACAAACAATGGAGTTGAAATTTCAAGCTGATGGAAAGAGGGTTGTTTTGAGAGGGATGTCAAATGGGGGCCCTCAAATTGTATCCTTGAAGAGAATGGAAAGGCTGATCTGTCATGATCAAGTTGAATGGGCAGCAGAATGTATGGTCCTACCAGCTGATCCAGTGGAAGAGAAAAGGCAATATCATCCTGATATTCAAGCCTTACTTTCAAAGAAGAGCAAAGTCTTTGGAAGCCTACCTCCTGGGAAACCTCCTGAAAGAGGTTGTGAGCATGTTATTGAGTTAGAAGGAGCAAAGCCAGTTATCACCACGCCTTACCGTTATCCCAAGAAGCAAAAAGATGAAATTGAGAAAGCCATCAAAGAGCTTTTGGAAATGGGTTTTATTTGGCCAAGCAAAAGCCCTTTTGCTTCAGAAGTGGTGTTGGTAAAAAAAAAAGATGGAACAATGCGTGTGTGTTGACTACCGCACATTAAATCAGAAGAACATCAAGAATAAATATCCTATCCCTAGGATTGATGAACTTATTGATGAGCTCCATGGGGCTATGTTTTTCTCGAAGATTGATCTTCATTCAAGCTATCATCAAATTAGAATGAGGGAGGCGGATATAGAAAAGACAGCTTTTAGATGCCATTTTGGGCATTTTGAATTTCTTGTTATGCCTTTTGGTTTGACAAATGCTCCAGCAACATTTCAATCTTGTATGAACAAGATCTTTAGATAGCAGTTGAGGAAGTTCATGCTCATCTTCTTCGATGATATACTCATTTTCAGTAAGTCTTGGGAAGAGCACCTCAAGCACTTAGAAGAAGTGCTTAGCATCTTCGAGGCAGAATGCTTATTTGCCAAAAAGTCCAAATGTGAGTTCGGGGTGACGGAGTTATTGTACCTTGGCCACATCATTAGTGCTGAGGGAGTCAAAGTTGATCCTGAAAAGATTAAGGCCATTCTTGATTGGCCTCCTTCAAAGAATATTTCTCACTTGAGAGGATTTTTGGGTTTGTGTGGATTCTACAGAAGATTTGTCAAGAGATATTCTCACATGGCAGCCCCCCTTACAAATCTTACAAAGAAAGGAGCTTTCCTATGGACAGATAAGGCACAAGGAGTCTTCGACAAGTTCAAGCACATAATGAGC
Source organism: Sequoia sempervirens (assembly GCA_007258455.2). Lineage (NCBI taxonomy): Eukaryota > Viridiplantae > Streptophyta > Pinopsida > Cupressales > Cupressaceae > Sequoia > Sequoia sempervirens. Next base: position 31,861 of record VDFB02156482.1, on the reverse strand, counting down.
TCATGTCCAGTGTTGGCCCTACCAGATTTCACAAAGCCCTTTGAATTGCAATGTGATGCTTCAGGTGAGGGAGTTGGAGCTGTTCTCATGCAAGACAAGCACCCCATTGTCTTTGAGAGCAGAAAGTTGAGAGGAGCAGAAAAATCTTACTCAATATATGACAAAGAAATGCTTGCCATTATGCACGCATTATCTAAGTTTCGTCAATATTTGGTGGGAAATAAATTTGTTGTTAAAACTGATCACAACAGTCTTAAACACTTTATACACCAAAAAGATTTGAATGAAAGGCAACAAAAGTGGGTAAGTAAGCTCCAAGCATATGACTTTGACATTGAATATGTCAAAGGGAAAAATAACATAGCGGTTGATGCTTTTTCAAGAAGACCTCATTTGCAGTCACTTTGTGAGTTATCAGCAGATTGGAAGGAGTTAATTACTACTGATTATACTAAAAATCAGTTTGCAACCAGCTTGCTTGAAGGACATTTGGTTGATGAAAGGTATAAGTTGGTTGATGGGTTAATTTTCTATAAAGGTAGGATCTTTTTAGTGCATGAATCTAAGCTTAAAAAGAAGATTCTACAGTCTTTTCATGATGTTCCTCTTGCTGGTCATCAAGGTATATTCAAGACTTACAAGCAGATTAGAGAAAGGTTTGCTTGGAAAGGGATGAAGGAAAAGATCATGAATTACATAAGAGAATGTTCTATTTTCCAAAAGAATAAAAATGAACATTCTTTTCTAATTGGTTTGTTGCAGCCCCTGCCAATTCCAAATCAGAAATGGGAAGGCATTGCAATGGATTTTATCACTGAGTTGCCTAAGGTGCAAGGACTTGATTGCATTTTTGTTGTGGTAGATAGATTAACAAAATTTTCTCATTTTTATGTTGTCACAACTTCATTTACAGCAGCTCAAGTGGCTGAGTTATTTTTTAGAGGAGTATTCTGATTGCATGGGTTGCCTAAAACCATTGTCAGTGATAAGGACAATAAGTTCCTAAGTGCTTTTTGGCAAGAGATCTTCAGGTTAAGTGGAACAATGCTTACTCCAAGCATTAGTTATCATCCACAAACAGATGGGCAATCCGAGATTGTCAACAAGTGGCTAGAAGGCTATCGTAGAAATTATGTTTCAGGGCAGCAAAGAGCTTGGATTAAGTGGCTTCATTTGGGAGAGTGTTGTTACAACTCTTCCTATCATATGTCAATTAAGATGTCTCCTTTTATGGATCTTTATGGTTATGATGCTCCTAACTTTGTAGATTTGGTGTTTGGTGATAGTAGAGCTCCACAAGCAAAGGATATGCTTCAACAAAACCAAGACATCTTGAAATCTCTCAAGGAAAATCTGCAACAAGCTCAAAATCAGTAGAAGTTATACGCTGATCAGCAGCGTGTTGAGAGATCTTTTGAAGTAGGAGACATGGTCTATTTGAGACTTCAGCCCTATCGACAATCTACCCTTAAGAAGAGTGGTGCAGAAAAGTTAAAGCCACATTATTATGGTCCCTTCAAAGTCACCAAAAGGATTGGTGAAGTTGCATATGAGTTGGAGCTTCCAGCTGAAAGTAGGGTGCATAACATCTTTCATGTGTCACACCTCAAGATGGCACTTGGACACAAGGTGGTGGCTACTTCAGAATTACCTCCATTGGATGAGGAAGGTCAGTTGGTGTTGATTCCAGAAGAAATTCTTGACACTAGAGAGCGGCTCCTTGACGAGAAGAACAATCAAGGAGTACTTGGTTAGATGGAAGAACTTGAAGATGCCATGTGGGAAGGAGAACAAATTTTGCAGCATCCATCTTTACGATTGCTTGAGGACAAGCAATCTCAAGGAGGGCGGACTGTAATGTCCCCTTCTCATCAGTGATCAGTTCAGACACTCATCAGCCTATTCCGGAGGCCCGTAGACTCGTTGAGGTAAAATTAGGGTTCCCATGTTTGGAGGTTCTATGGCATTTCTAAGAGCTTACTATTTATAGTAAACTCTATTTTTGGCAGTATGCAGTTGTCAGCCTTCAGGTCTTCATTTCCAGTTGGAGCAATTATTTGAGTTCAAGTTCTGGCTTCTAAAACGCTTTATTTTATTGAATTTCTTAAATAAAGGCATTAATGTTATAATTTGCAGTTGACCCCCTTGGCCTAGGAGAACAACTTTAAGTTGTGTTTAAAAGAGGGGCTTGGAAAGGGACACCTTCATAAAGGTGTTTTATTATTTTTAATAAAGTCTTTAATGCCTTGAAAAAATGGGACGCCATCTTGAGGAATTAAGAATTTTGGAAATTTGAAGAGTTTATTTTAGTGTCTTTTGGTGCGCCTTGAAGGGAATTCAAAGAGTCTTCTCCTTTTCTATAAAAGAAAAGCCTGGCTCCAGCATTTTGGCATCCATGAACTTTGCTACAGTTATGCTGTCGGAATAACAATTGAATTATTGCTTCGAGGAATGCTTACCTCCTAGCCTCTCACCAATTTCGTGTTTGAAATACAACACCTAGTTGGTCTTTTGCTGCTTCTCAAATCAGACTAGCAGATTGAGCTCAATAGTTGAAGATTTTTGATGATATTTCCAGTTCTTGAAGTTGTTCATACAGTCATGGTTGAAGGTCAATTTCACTTACAGCTCTAATGGTGATTTTTATTTGGAGATGGGCATTTGATCAAATGTTTCCTATGCCTTGGGCGACCCCTTTCACAAGTTTGCAGATTTTTGTTTTGAGTTTCTGATTTCTTATGACAAAATCGCCCTCAAGGAGGGTCGTACCATTCTTGGGTGCTTTGGAATTTGTGTAAGAATTATATACTGAGTTTTGATGTTGTTTTGTGATATGATTTTGGGCACCTACCTCCTAGAAGACCTCTGCAAAAGACATCACTCGATTCGGAGGTATATTGAATGAGTTATGAATATTTTAGTGGTTTCACAATTGCTAGTTGACACTTTCAGTTTGCTGGTTTTTGTAATCAGATTGTTTTTAAGTTCAGTTTAGCCTTCAGTTTCCAGATTTTATGTGTTGAAACATTGAGAGAATTTCCTCTTTACATATTAGAGTGGTTTGCAATCATTTTAATACTAGTAATTTGCAGATTTCTTAATTGTAAGGTTGAGTATTAGTAGTACTGATCCAACCAGTTTGTTTAGGCCGCAATTACTTGTAATTTTCTATGCAAACATTAATTACCCCTGGATGGTTTACCGCCAATGTGGAGAATTGAAAATTGTATCTCACTTTGTACCCACTATCAAATGGTGAATCCCCACTCCTAAGTGGATGCCCGCCGCAGCGGAAGAATTCTTATTTCAGTTTCTATTAATTACTTCGTCATATGTTAGCACCTCGCCCTCATTGGGATCTTGAGTGCACATTCTTGACGTTGAGTTTGTTTTCAGTTTTAGTTGCATTCTATTCCTATATCAAGTTGAAGCCTAGGAATCCTCTGACCATATGCCCGCCCCTCTTCCTTAAGTGGTTTTAGGGCGCATTCTTGGTTAGAGTTGCTTTGATAGTGTTTTGGATTTAGCGCTAACCCAGGTTCCACGGCCTTTGGGATGGGGATGGGGGACTACCGGGGACGCTCGACGTTTCCTAGGGGCCCATTTTTAGGGGAGGTAGGGGACGGCAACATACAAAATACATATATATATATGATTTTTTCAAAATTTATTAATATATTATAGATAGAGAGAGGGAAAGAGAGAGATATATGTCAATAAATTAATAATTGCTAACAACAATATCAATATATAAATAAATCGCAAGAGTAGTAGCATAACAACAAAATAAATATCATTAAAGCATTATAAAATTTATCATAGCAATATCAACATCAATAAAACCATGGTCTATCAATATCAATAAATCGCGAGAGTGGTAGGAAATGGAACTAAGTAAGTGCAGCTCCCAGCTCCTCAAGGCATCCCAAACACAAACAAAATGCAGCTTGAGTGAAGAAAAAAACGCAGTCAAATAGAGCCAGCCACGACTTTACTCTAGGCGTGAGAAACAAAAACTTGAAGAAATCTGTTTCATGCCTCTTTAAAATGCAAAAACGTCTCTGTTAAATGCCCAAACACAGGAGCAAAATGCCAAAAAATCATTTAGACTGAGCTGAGGCAGAGATTTTCCCGTGCTTTGCTGTGTGAAGTCGTCGCCCCTGCCGTCGCTTGCCGTGAGAGCCAAATAATATCATTGAATCTTATGAAACTTTATTAAGTTTCATTTAAATTTTTGTTTTTAGACTTTACACAAATGCATTATGTTGTTGTGGGCCCACAAAACATTTAATAGCAATATAAAATGTTTTAAAAAACAAAATTTTATGTTCTTTAATTTTCTGGAGCTCCATATACAGGACGGTTAGTTAGCCGGACCTCGCTCAACGCCCTCGCCGTCTCCTCGGGACTCGGGCAGGAAACTTTCCCGCCAAGCCTTCATTTTCCTCTTCGGGATCGGACCCCTGGGCACCTGCCCGGATCGGATGGGGATGGGTAGGGGTTTTGGGGTAGGGGACGTCCCCTGTAACACAGCTAACGCTAATCAAGTTGGCCAAGCGTTGGTTGTGTTGTGTAAAAACTATGGCAAAAAATTTGGTTAGCATATTTCAATATATATGTATGTATATATATATACACACACACATACATATATATACACACACATACATATATATACATATATATACATACATATATATATATACATACGTATATATAAACAATTGCATATCAACAAGTATAAGCCTAAGGAAAGCTTATTTTTCTTTAGGCGTATATATACATAATACATGTTCACACATATATTCATAACATATATATACACATACATGCATATATATGTATGTCAACATGCACAGATATGCAAACAGGTGAAGTTATGGGATCGGAAAACTAATCAGACTATATTTGTGTAATGTCTCAAGCAAAGACAATAATGCAAATCCAATTCTTAACATTCCACAAACACTTATCATCTGAATAACCACACTGGCGGATCTAGCATTCAATCAGATCTTAGATAACTCACGTTAAATTACTATTTATGCATCAGCAATATCTTTACACTTCAAACAGCAAATGACAGAAGTAATTTCCAATCTTCTTATTATGATGAACAGCAAATAACAGGTAATCCAGATCACTTTCTTTTTACAATAGTGGCTGTATTACATTCATATAGTTCTGCAATCTCTTTAACTACAAGACACTTTGTAGCATCTGCAATGGCAATTCAGGTCAATAAAATGCGGCTGGGGTCTGCATCCAATGAAGTTCAAATATGAACTCTATATGAGATCATCCTCTGAAATCCCTAGGGTTTTTGTCCTAGTATTCCCACACTGGAACAAGTACTCAAAACAAATTCTGAAAGGAAATTGGCTGAGCATAGATGATGCTCCTAGACGAAAACATTTGCTCTTTTATATCCTCCACATATATAACAGGTCGACCACCATGTACACCCACAACTTCAAAGTTCAACAATGATCATGGGTGGGAAAGATTCCATTTTGAAAGTGATGGAGTCGACAAACAAACCACCGGAAACAATACAACATGGGCTGGGAAGTTAGGAGGGGAATGAAAACATAGGAAGAAATATCAAAATCAATTTGCATGCCAGTAAGGGAAAGTTTGAATGTCCGACAAGAAGTAGGGACAAGTATAGTTGGAAGAAGTATACTCTAGAAGGGAAAACACACAGCAGACAGAAACAAGGAAGACACAAGTACAAACCTAATATGTACATACTTAGAAAGATAGAAACAGGATATGACAATTTGGGTTATTAGTAATTACTAATTCCAATAGTGCTTTATGGGTGTGAAACATGGGCTAGCAACGCTTCAAACACCAAATGGATGCAGGTAGAGAGAACCGAAAAATGCTCAATCACAAGCAAACTCCAATTAAAAACTTCGGTCTCTATAAGATTCTTCTTGCTAAAAACAAATACAGTTCCTATTGAAGCCATTGCTATTGTGTGTTTTTTATGATATCTCGAAAAAATCAAGCAGATGGAGGCAAGTCAATGGCCCAATATTGTCTTTAAAGATGTTTTGAGCAAAAGAAAGAAGCCATGGATGAAGCCAAACTACAAGTGGATGAGCAAATGGCATTTTCACTTGACTGCCTGCCCTAATAATGGCAATGACGTAAAGGCATTTGTCATGGATAAGTTTCACAAGCCTATGTGGATAAAGGTATTAGGAAAAAAGAAGAAATATTACTTTGAGGAATTTAAACCCACTTCTGACCATAAACAAAACATCCAATTAGAAGCCAATATCCCTTGAGGAGAAAATATTCTCATAGCTCAATCAAGTAATAACTATCATCTTCGGTGTGAAATAGGTAGATGGAAAAGACAAAAAACAGTATGGGAAGCGAGAGTCTATGTCCTTTGACCAATTGGGAGAGTGGAAATAGAAAAGCACTTTATTTTGGAATATAAAGCTTTTAATGACATCCAAATCAAGTACACAAGAAATTTAGCAGCAGCTTCAATTCAAGATCTAGTCAGGGAGGAGATGACTGAGAGAATGGGAGAGGTCATTATCAAATTAAATAGCAGAAAAACAACAGTTCGAAAAGCAAAAATGGCAGGGTCTGTTGTCCTATAGGCTATCTTCCATTCTATTCTATGTACACACGTAGATATGCATGGGAATTCACATAAACAATTGCCTAGAGAGGTTCAACAAACCCAATAAATATTGGAAGAGTCTACAGTTGCACAAGTTTCCTTGTTAAATTATTGTGCAGGACACTATACATTCACACAGCTCTATGGAATGCACTCCAAGCTTTTTGGGTAGAATCTGTAGTTTGGGTTGAATCTGTAATTTTCATATTTGGAATTTGCACATGTTTTAGGAGTTTTATATGTTTTTTAATTTTAATTCATTATTATTTTTGGTCAAATGCGCATCCAGCATGCTGAATAGACAATATGCAAATTTCTTGGCAGGCTTTTGTGCTAGACAATATATATGGAGTTATGGACACCAAACTCTCTAGAATGCACTCCAAGTTCACTGGAATGAATCTGCATCTTACACATCTCAGAATTTGAGCTCCTTTCATGAACCCAAATATACACACCAATATATTTACACATACATATAAATACATATCATACATCACATTTAAGATATCCGTAGTCAGTATGAAGGTAATTTAAAGATCAACAACCTGCAAGAGCTATTTGACGAAGAAAAGATCAACAAGACTGCTAGTTTTTTGGTCAAAATTCAAAGTAGAAGATCCAAAATCGAAAAGAATTTGGAGATTTCATAATTTTGTGGTTCTCGGTCCCTTAGACTGTTTGGTCTCGTGGACAACATTAAAATCTCTCATTCATTCATTCATTCGTTGTATGATTGTAACAGTGAAATTTATGTACCCATGTCAATCTCAATAGGGTCTAAATTTGATGGTTGTAGGGCTGCATTTATGGATTTTTTTTTAAAAAAAAATACAATCAAAATTTTAAGATGACTATCACATAGAGAAGGAGATTTTGGATAGACAATCAAAAACTATATAGAATTATAGCTAAATAATAAAATATATATCTTATATATGATATACATATTTTAAAATAAGAAATGCATTAACATTTCAAGGGCAACTCTGAATAAGTGACCATCACAAAATCCTTGCTAGACAGGTAGGGTCGACAATCAAATTTAGGCCCTGATTCCCATGTAGTTTTCACTAGTCATAAACAGCCAACATATTGTGGTCAACATGCCAATTGTTTGTGATACTGAGAGTAGCCCTCCCCAATGTAAACAACCGGCACATGGTTAACATGCCAGCTTTTTAAGCTTTGTCATTCCCATTTGGGGTCTCTTTAATGTAATGTCTTAACACAATTACATAACAAGAAGTACCACATTCTTGTGCTAAGTTTGGCTCATGTCCCAATTTTTTCCAGATTTCCTCAGGCTAGTTGTGTATTATTATTTACATCATTGAAACGAGACTCGCCAGGACTCAACGAGTCACGAGTTGAGTCACCCTGGCCGAGTCCTAGGGGCTTGGACTCGGACTTGGACTCAACCAAGTCCTACCGAGTCCTAGCACACTCACTGGACTCACTGAGTCCAACAAGTCTCGTCAACAGCACTTGACAAGCAGGGTTTGAAAAGTGCAAAAATTTACATGAAATTTAAAGTGTTTTATTTTTTACTTATTGCGAATGCAAAATGATGTATGCCATGAAGGTTTGTATGGTTTTGGAGGTCTTAATTTGGGCTTGGTGGCGAGGGCTCCGCCCCTCAACCCCGCCCTGTATCGCAATAGGGAGCACACCCAAGGCGCTGCCCCGGGACCCCACAAGGGGCATTGCCCCTCGACCCTGCTAGGGGCGCTACCCCCAGACCCCCGCAAGGAGCGTTGCCCCTTGACCCCATTGGGGGCACTGCCCTCAGACCCCCACAAGGGGCGCTACCCCTAGACCCCCGCAAGGAGTGTTGCCCCTTGACCCCACTAGGGGTGCTACCCCCAGACCCCCGCAAGAAGCGCTACCCCTTGACCCCACTAGGGGACTGCCCCCAAACCCCCGCGAGGGGCGCTGCCCCCATACCCCCACAAGGGGCGCTACCCCCATACCCCCATAAGGGGCACTGCCCCTTGAGTGTTGCCCCCAAACCCCCGCAAGGAGCGTTGCCCCTTGACCCCACTGGGGGCGTTACCCCCAGACCCCCACAAGGGGCACTACCCCTTGACCCCACTAGGGGCACTTCCCCCAAACCCCCACAAGGGGTGCTACCCCCATACCCCCACAAGGGGCATTGCCCCTTGAACCCGCTAGAGGCATTGCGCCTACATCCCCACAAAGGGCACTACCCCTCAACCCAATTAAGGCAATCGCTTTGATACTTGCGATTATGGCTAGTGCATCATCTAGGACCTATCTTAGACACATTCGTAGGAAGGATGCAGGCTCCCTTGAGCCATAGACTTCTAGTTATTGTTTTGAATCTTTTGATATTTCATATTTGTTTGGAACATTTGATGTCATGCATTTCATATTCGATGAGTTTTGTATACATTTAAGTCTTTGACTATTTATCTAAGTGTGCTATTTCCTTGATCAGCTCAGCTACAATTTGTGTTTAACTTTACACTTATATGATCGATGTATACTTGTGTTAGTGACGAGGACCTTGATTGGGTTGACCAGGCAGATAGAGAGGCTGAGGCTATAGCCATGGCAGAGGAGGAGGCAAAAGCACAAGCAAACACATCCACAACTAATGTTGGTGAGGGTGGCATGGAGTCACAAGCAGAGACTATAGCTGCAGTTGCTACATCATCTAGGACCCACCTTAGATGCCTTCGTAGGAAGGATGTAGACTCCTTTGAGCCATAGACTTGTAGTTATTGTTTTGATATTTCATATTTGTTTGGAACATTTGATGTCATGGATTTCATATTCCATGAGTTTTGTATACATTTGACTATATTTATATATCTAAGTGTGCTATTTCCTTCGGCAGCTCAGCTACAATTTGTGTACTTTATACTTATGTGATCGATGTATACTTGTGTATGTGATCAAATTTGCTTCTATTTAATGATGTTATTGTGTCTTTAAGGTTTATTCAATAAAGGGTGCTTGAAACAAGTTTTAAATCCTTAAAAATCTCTAAATTTCTAGGGTTTTTTCATTTTGTCAAGTCTGTGCCAAGTCCCGAGTCAAGTCACCCTAGCCAAGTCCGAGTCTCGTTACTATGATTTACATTTATTTAATTAGCCTGGATTTATGTAAAATTATACACACAATCAAACGTACATACATATACACCTGTACATATAAATATTATGCACACACAAATATGTCATCTTATGCATGCTTATACACTCATAAATATACAAATACGTACACTCATTTATCTATATAACTCGTATATATAAATATATACAACACTTACACACTCATTTATATATACAACTCATATACACATACATTACGCTTGTAATATACATATACATATACAATATATATGCACTCACAAATATACATACATGTCTCTCTCACTCTCTCTCACACACACACACATATTACCCTCATAAATATACAGAATTAAGTTTTCCTCCAATGAATAGTCAATGATCAAAATATTGTTATTTTACAGTCCAAGCCAGTCCAAAAACAATTAAGAACAGGATTTACCATCGCTCCTTAAATTTTCTGTCAAATGTAGCAACTTTCTGTAATAGTATTTGAAAATTTTATTAATTAACAAATCTAATTTTTGGACATTTTATATGAAGCTAATCACTTGAAAGTTAAAAAAAGCCCATAGAGATACTTCACATTCATTTCTTTCTGTATATATAATAATATAGGCTACATACTACAGAAATAGTAGAATGAAAAGGGACGTGACTTGTGAATGGGGAAGCAGCCAGGACATGGGAAAGCTGGGGCCGCCTGGATTTAGTAAGCGATTTTAATTTTTATTTGACTAAATATTCGCTATTAATATCCACTGGTTAAAAGAAATATCGTTTTATTTAGTCATTAATACTCTTTAACTTATTCTGAAATCAAGAGAAAAAATAATTAATTTATATTTGACTAAATTCATGTGATATATTGAAAATATGATTTATGATAGATGCATGATATGAATAATGAATGGAAAAGTCGATGGATTTGTTTACATACTGTCAAACTTCATAGACTAAGCAAGGATTCAAAAAAAATCCTTACCTGCCACTCAGGTGCGTTGTGCCTGCCGTGCTCTTTCAGAGTTCCTGTTCTTAGCAGCACCGCCATAACGCTAAAAAAACCTGAAAATAATGTTTGTAACTGTGGCCCTTTCCATGTTAAAAAAATTTTAAAAAATAAAAAATGGCAACAAAAATTTAGTATTTACATTTTGGGGAAAAAAATCCCAGAATTGAAACGAAAAATAAACACTGATAAGACCCCCCAAAAAAAAATCTCTGCCATATGCATTACAGTTTAAAATTACAATCCTCGAGAGTGAGACTATTTGAAAATAGCATGGATAGCTACATAGCAAAATTCCTCCAAGTACACTCAAAGAAGCAATGGAGGATTAACAACTATTTCGTTACGAAGAAAGCGTTTTCATTAATATAAAGCACAGTGAAACATGACATATGAATATCCCTCACATTTTGTGTTTGCTGCTGTTGCTCGCTCTCCTTGTAATTATCTGCCTCATCAAACTCGTCCAAAACGATATAGAGAAAAAAGCAATGTAAATAGGTACAGAAAATTTGGAAACAGGCTACTTCAACTCGCATGCAAAACACCGAATGTACAAGTCATTAATGCTGCAAATTCCAGCTATCGATATTAGTGATTAATATTATATTATAAGCCACATTGTTGGGGTTAATTAATGGGGCTACGGAGACAAAGGGATAGTAGCCGTATCCAGCCTCGTAAATGCAGCATGGAGGCACCGTCTATATAGGGCAGTGGCTATCCAGCCCCAAAAATGCACCGGAACATGGAGATGCCCATCTATGCCCATCCATGCTACGGATTTAACTTTCTGTGTTCCATGCAGTAAATCCATGCAATTTAAAGTCCGTGCAATTTAACTGTGTTCGTGCAGTAAGTCCTGTAGTGCAGTTTTATATTTTTCACCCTTGGACAGACTATAAATATATTATGTTATACTTATATTATAGTTTTAAATATTTTTTATTTAAATTTAGAATCAAACTTGAAATTTAGTGAAGAAGAATATTATAGGATTGTGAAAAAAAAATAGGATTATTAAAAAAATTCCTTGTATTTAAATTATATTATAATAGTGGTAAAACATTTAATGAGATAGATAGATATAGATTGTATCAAATTAATTGTTTAATAAAACATATGTAAAAGTTAGTTTTAAGAGGTGAAAATATTTGTATCTTAGTTAGTTTTATTAATAATTTTTTAATTTTCTATTAAATATAAAATTATTTTGTCATTTTTTTTTATAAATTTAATCTATTTTGGAATTAAATAGATGTTATTGTGTAATTAAAATCTTCCTTCTATTTAAAATATATTTAACATAAATTTTTTTATAACTTAGTAAAACTCTTAATAATATATCATAGTAGTAGTTTTATTGAACATGTTTAAAACTTAGTTTTATGACATGTGATAATAATTTATTAAAGATTGTGAAATTTATCTTAATGAGTAAGGCATTTTAGCTAATATAAATAATTGTTAACAATATTAACAATATTATCAACAATTAACAATATTAACAATATAATAAAAAATATATTAAAATATAATATTTTTAATTGTTAATTATGAATATTGTTAATTGCTAATTGTTAATAAAATTGTTAATTGTTAATATTATTACAATTAACAATATTGTTGATTGTTAATATTATTAACAATTGAACAATTAACAATTATTATATTAGTTAAAATACCTTACTTGATTTAAAATAAATTTCACAAACTATTATCACATGATGCTATAAAACTACTAATATGATAAATTTCCTTATATTTTTAAGTGTTATATCATTAAGAGTTTTACATCTATTTTGTAAATATACAACATTTATAAATAAACAATCTTTAAAACTAACCAAGATAAAAATTATTTTACCTCTTAAAACTAACTCTTACACATGTTTTATTAAACAATTTATTTGATACAATCTATATCTATTGCATTGTATGTTTTACCACTATTATAATATAATTTAAATACAAGAAATTTTTTAATAATCCTATTTTTTTAACAATCCTATAACATTCTCCTTCACTAAATTTCAAATTTGATTCTAAATTTAAGTAAAAAATATTTAAAACTATAATAATATTCATATATTTTTACAATTATAATATTATAATATCAATAAATATATTTATATAATATTATAAATATATAACAATATTATAATATAATTATAGTATTTTTAATCAATTGAACCTTAACCCAAGTTGAAGCTTAACCCTAACCATAAAGCTATTTGAACCCTAATCGTAACCCTCTATGAAGCTGGTTTAGATTACTGGCTCGCTTCCAAATGGTTGTCACTGACTCCCTAGCTCACCCAAACGGATGATCATCTCACTAAGATGTGCATGTTCAACAAAAAGTTAAAATTCATAAAACTCAGATTGAAAGAGTGGAATATCCAAGTCTTTAGAAATATTTTAGAGAAAGGATCTCCTTGAAAGTAGAATGGCTAAGATTCATAAAGACCTCTCAAATGATTTTTCTTACATCCTAATAGAAGAAGAGAGGAATCTCATAGTTCAATTGGATGGTGTCTATAGTTTTGAATAAATCTATTAGAGAAAAAAATCAAGGATTAAATGACTTAAATAAGGTGTAAAACCAAGTTTTTTCATTTAACATGCAAAATGAGAAGGCAAAGAATTATAATATGAAGATTGAAGATGCTTATGGATAAAATTTTGATCCTACACCATCAAGGCTTCCTTGGTTTCCTCTTGAGAAAAAATGCTCAATAGAGAAATAAATTTCTTACATAAAAGTGCAATAGGCACCTCCAAAAGGATATCTCTCGATTTATTTTATATATATTATTATATATATATGTGCTAGTTTTAAAACCCTGGCCCTAATTTAACCCTAGCCCAAGATTTATCTTACAACCCTAATTGAACCCTAACCCTAATTAAATTTTAATCCTAACATTAAACCTAAGCCTAACTGTAATTCTTCTTCTAACCTTAATGATACTTCTAACTCTATTCATAATAATAATTTTAATAATAATCCTAATTCTAATGGCAACCCTATCTAATTATAATACTAATTAAACCCTAAGCCTAATTAAAACCTAACTCTACTTGAACCATTACCCTAACCTAACATTAACCCTAACCCTAATTGTATTGAACTCTAATTGAATTGTAACCCTAACCCTACTTGAGTCCTAACCCTAACCCTAAGATTTACCCCAATCTTATCACCCAAACCTTAACCTTAACCCTAATTGAACCATGTCCTAACCCTAACCATAATTGAACTGTAAACCTAATTAAACACAAACTATAACTCAAAATCTAATTGAACCCTAACCCTAATATTTATCCCAAGATTTATTTTTAAATTCTAAGCCTAATTTAACCTTAACCCTAACACCATCCTTCAACCTAATATTGACCCCAAGATTCATCTTAGAACCCTAATTCTAATTGAATCGTAACCCTAATTGACTTTTAATGTTAGCCTTAAATCTAACCCTAATTCTAATTCTAACCCTAGCCTTAATTCTAACTCTATTCATGATTATAATTTTAATACTAACCTTAATTCTAATGATAACCCTAATTCTAAATGTAATACTAATTGAATCCAAACCCTAACCCTTATTAGAACCCAACCCTTATTGAACCCTTACCATATCCTAAAATTAATCCTATCCCTAATCCTAATTGTGTCTAACCCTAACTGAAACCTAACCCTAACTCTAGTTGTTTCCTGACCCTAACCCCAACCCTAATCCTAACCTTTACCCAAAGCTTTATCCTATAACCATAACCTTAACCCTAATCTTAACCTATCCTTAATCTTAATTTAATTCTAATCATAATTGAACCCTAACCCCAATTGTAACCATGATCTAACCCCATGCTAACTTTTACTCCAAGCTTTATCTTAGAATTCTAATTGAACCCTAATCATAACTAAGCCATAACCATAATCATAACCCAATTATAATCATAATCCTAACTAAGTCATAAGCATAATCATAATAGTAAATAATAATGTTATATAATTTTTTCATATGATAAGCTTATGTGTAAATGTAATTCTTAATCACATTATTTTTTTTAAAGATAGATATGCTAGTTCTAAATATATTACTTTAAAAAAATATTTTATGTGTAATAATAAATTTATTATATATTTTTATTTAATTTTATAATTTTAAATTGATTTTAGATGTGCATTTATTATAAAAAAATTGTCTATTTAAGTTGCTATATTTTTGTACAATAAAACCTTTACTAAAGCCTTAAAACTAGCATACCTATATTTTAAAAATATATGTAAAGTACACCGAGAGATATCCTTTTCAAGACGTCTATTTTTAATCAATTGAACCTTAACCCAAATTGAAGGTTAACTCTAACCATAAAGCTATTTGAACCCTAATCGGAACCCTATTTGAAGTTGGTTTGGATAACTGGCTCATAGACAAGGACAAATTCCCTAGAAGAGTGTCTTTCAAGTTTGAAAAAGTGTAGATGGAAAACCCAAACTTCAAATTGGTTGTCATTGACTCCTCCCTCACCCAAATAGTTGATCATCGCACTAAGATGTGCATATTCAACAAAAGTTAAAATTCATAAAACTCAAAGTGAAAGAGTGGAATATTGATTTTTTATTAAATAATACTCTTGATTTAGTCATAACTATAATTGAATCATAACTCTAATTGAATCAAAACTCTACTTGAACCATATATATGTACTTGCATATGGGTGTTAAGGTTAAAGTTAGTGTTCAATTAAGTTTAGGGTTCAATTAGGGTTAGAATTCAAGTAGGTTTAAGGGTGAGGGTTAGCGTTCAATTAGGGTTAGATTTCAATTAGTGTTATGATTCAATTAAGGTTATAATTTAATTAAGGTCAACGTTTAATTATGGTAATAGTAAGGATTGACCTCTTTATGTGGGATAGGTTGTATAATAGTACAAAGAAATACAATTAAAATGCCGTTAAATAATAATACTTTAATTTGATTGTATTGGCAAGTTGAAGATTTCTTTTTGTGATAGGATAAAGATTTATGTGAGTAATTAAATGATTGGAAAGGTCATTCAATTTAAATGTTAGGGGAAATAGTAAATGATTTGGAGTTGAGTACGAAACTATTTTCTTTAAATTACTTTGTATTTCAAATGTTACTTTGATATTTGAAGAAATATTAAACAAATATATTTCATTGTGGCATGCTATACTCATATGATAGAATAAAATGTAGAGCATATGTGTTTCATTAAAATCTATTGATTTTTGCTTTGATAAAGTAAAATTAACAAGTACTTGCATTAGAAAGAGGTGCAATGGTTATGCTAATAGAAAAATTAGTCTTTGTTTGTGTATATAATTATGAAATACAGTCTTCAAATACATAGAATATTTGTATACAACATTTGAAAAATGTTTATATTTGTTTTAATTGCAGTTGACAATTTCCCTTGGTTTCAACGGGTTTATCTATTTGAAGATATCCTATATTTTAAAAATATATCATTATCATAAAGATAATGATATATTTATGGTTATGGCTTAGTTAGGATTAGGTTTGTTATTAGAATTAAGGTTAGTTTGAAAAAAATAAATTTCAATAGAGTTAGAATTAAGCCTAGGATTAGAATTAGAATTAGGGTTAGATTTAAGGCTAAGATTAAAAGTCAATTAGGGTTATGATTCAATTAGAATTAGGGTTCAATTAGGGTTCTAAGATAAATAGAGAAATTAGAATTAGGTTTAGGGTTCAATTAGGGTTAGAATTCAAGTAGGTTTAAGGGCGAGGGCTAGTGTTCAATTAGGGTTAGAGTTAAGTTAGAGTTCAATTAGTGTTATGATTCAATTAAGGTTATAATTTAATTAAGGTCAACATTTAATTATGGTAATAGTAAGGATTGACCTCTTTATGTGGGATAGGTTGTATAATAGTAAAGAAATACAACTAAAATGTCGTTTAATAATAATACTTTAATTTGATAGTATTGGTAAGTTGAAGATTTCTTTTTGTAATAGGATAAAGATTTATGTGAGTAATTAAATGACTGGAAAGGTCATTCAATTTAAATGTTAAGGGAAATATTAAATGATTTGGAGTTGAGTACGAAACTATTTTCTTTAAATTACTTTGTATTTCAAGTGTTACTTTGATATTTGAAGAAATATTAAATAGATATATTTCATTGTGACATGTTATACTCATATGATAGAATAAAATGTAGAACATATGTGTTTCATTAAAATCTATTGCTTTTTGCTTTGATAAAGTAAAATTAACAAGTACTTGCATTAAAAAGAGGTGCAATGGTTATGCTAATAGAAAAATTAGTCTTTGTTTGTGTATATAATTATGAAATATAGTCTTCAAATACATAGAATATTTGTATACAACATTTGAAAAATGTTTATATTTGTTTATATTTAGAAACTTTCAATTGCAATAGTCTTTGATATTAAATGAAATTCATTTAAAAGAAAAGTAGATTTACCATTGAAAAACATTAATTTTACAAATCGAACTTCAATTATTTTCTAGATATGGTGCGACCAAGATTGAATTTTGAATTAGAGGAGCAAAGAAAACAATATCAAAGAGAATATAGAAGATGAAAACAAGAATGAATGGCAAATGTTGAAAGGGAAGAACAAAGAAAAAGACACAATGAAGTTGAAAGAGAAAGCTATGCTAGACAAAGGGCAGAAGTCACAGTACAAGATGAGAGAAATGTAGGTGTACAAGGAAACATACAAAACCCAAATGGAATGCTTCACGTTGATTTAAAAAAAATTCAAGTACAATTTCAACATCAATTAGATAACTTGATAACACTAGGCGTGTGTTATATTTTTCAATAATGCTACCTAGGAATGAAAGTATTTCACACTTCTGAAGGTGTTGTTTGTAATAGATGTCATCAAGAGAAAAGGAATCATAGATTTTCAACTTTAAATAATATGGATCTTGGGCCGCAACCAAAAGAGCTTGCGAAATTAACTCAAGTAGAAGAAATGTTGATTGCACGTGTTAGTCCAATATTACAAGTTACCCATGCAGTCGATGCTCAGTATAAATATAGAGGACACACAATAAGTTTTCCACAAAATGTGGAATATGTTTCAAATATTTTGCCACATTCAATAAGAGAGTTGCCAATCATCATTGTTCGAAGAAGGGATCAACGTGGCACAAATTATAACTTCATAGTGAATAGGGATCGTGTCTACAAGGCATTAAAATACAAAGTAGACCATGACAAGTTTTATTCAGATGTTAGAATCAATGACAATGGTCTAAATGATCTCATAGGAAATTTTGATGAAAATATATTCAACAAATTACAAACAGTCCATATGGAATTTGATTCTATTTCAAATGAAATTGTATTTGTCAAGAATGCTACCTAGGAATGAAAGTATTTCACACTTATGAAGGTGTTGTTTGTAATAGATGTCGCCAAGAGAAAGGGAATCATAGATTTTCAGCTTTAAATAATATGGATCCTCGGCCACAACCAGAAGAGCTTGTGAAATTAACTCAAGTAGAAGAAATGTTGATTGCACGTGTTAGTCCAATATTACAAGTTATCCATGCAGTTGATGGTCGGTATAAATATAGAGGACACACAATAAGTTTTCCATAAAATGTGGAATATGTTTCAAATGTTTTGCCACATTCAATAAGAGAGTTTTCAATCATCATTGTTCGAAGAAGGGATCAACGTGGTACAAATTATAACTTCATAGTGAATAGGGATCGTGTCTATAAGGCATTAAAATACAAAGTAGACCATGACGAGTTTTATTCAGATGTTAGAATCAATGACAATGGTCTAAATGATCTCATAGGAAATTCTGATGAAAATATATTCAACAAATTACAAACAGTCCATATGGAATTTGATTCTAATTCAAATGAAATTGTATTTGTGAGTCCAATCATGGACATGGATCAAGGAAATATAATTGAGCGCACTACATTAATGGCTTCTATGCCACCTAATTCTCAAAGAAAAATGGAATTGATTCAGGCATGGGTTAATAACCCTAAAGCAAATTTAGCAACATTAATTGATTGGCCACAAATTGTTTCATCTCCTATCAATGAATATGTCACTCCAGGATTACTTGATATGGCATTCCCAACATTGTTCCCTGATGGTAAATGTGATTGGTTAGAACCACGAATGAGGAGAGTACATCTACATGAATTTGTTAAGCATTTATTGTGTTATAAGGACCATCGTTTTGGTTGCCATCCAAGATTTCAATATTTCATGATGAACATGATAATGAGACACCGTGCACAACATTCATCAGTTGTATTTTCCAAAAGAAGCTTTCAAGACATGCCAATCACCATCAACGAGTTGCATCAGCATATGGAAAACATGCCACAATCCCATCTAACTGTTAGGTTAATGCGATTTGGAACAACATTGAGGGGTACACGGTCATACTGAACACAATGTCGTGCAGAATTGATTGACATGCTTCATCAAATAAGCTCTCCTACAATATTCTTCACTTTGAGTGCAACAGATTTGTATTGGCCCGATTTGTATGCACTAATGCAAGGAACATCGCCAACTATGCCATGAGAGGCTCAAATATGGAAAAAAAAAATGTTATTGACTATCCTCATATAGTCACACAATACATGCATTTAAGACATTCCATTTTTAGAACATAAATACTAGAAAAAGGAATGAAAATTCAAGATTTTTGGTTTAGATATGAGTGGCAACATAGGGGCTCACCACATGTGCATGGATTCATTTGGATACACGAAGCACCAAATATGGACAACTTGGATTGGTCAAATCAAGAGCAACGAAAAAGTGTAGAAAGACATTTCCATTCTATTGTTCAAGCATGGAATCCTAGACAAGATCCACTTTAGCAAAACATCTAGGCATGTTCAAAATAGTAAAACATACGCATATTATATATGTCGTAAACGATTTGTAGTTTATCACATAACTAATCAATTTATTTGTCTATACAATTGTAGGCATTCCAAAATTTCCCTCACCATCCATGTCTAAAAAATACAAGTTACCTTACAGAGATCAATGTTGATCATGACTATGAAGAGCTACTAAATTTTGTAGAGAGACACACAATCTGTAGGGAGGGTGCATGCCTACGGAAAAAATGAGGAACAATGGTTTGCAGGTAACAATTTTCATAAGTTAAAATATTTATATTTAAATCAACTGTCATATAATTATAAACTACGAAAGTACATTACTTATTCATATTCATAATAGGTATAATGCTCCTTGGCCATTAAATTTGGAGGGATCCAAATTATATGAAGACACAAAAACAGGTAAATTTTTTTTTGAGCCAACGAGGAATGATGATAGAGAAAACTCACACAATCGTTACATATTGCAATTGTTGAGAGAAAATATAGATTGGCGATCTGTTCTTTCCAAACATCTTGTAATCAAATATATTGCAAAGTATGCAGCAAAAGCAAAAAAAAGTTTGGAAAAATACCAACAGATGTTAATGTGACTTGCAAACATGGAAAATCCAGATGATTTGGCTGCAAAAGCATATAGAAGACTTTTGACTGAGATTTTCATAGAAAGAGACATTGGGGCTCAAGAGGCATGCCACATGCTACTTGAACTTCCATTGGTAGAGAGCAGTAGGAGGTTTATCAATCTAAATGTGTCATGTGAGGTGTTCAAACCCGTAAGTGTAAATAATGAAGAAAATAATGAAGAACAAAGAACATCTTTCATCCAAGGATATAAAATAAGGCCTTTGTCTATGGAAGGTGTCACACTAATTGATGCAGCAAGATCATGGATATATAATCCTAAAAGAAGGAGAGATAACAAATGGGAGCCAAGACAAAAGGTGGCTATTGTTAGAGTACGTCCTAAGTTTTTATCCATTCCTCCATGTGAGTCAAATAGATGGATTGATTTTTGTTATTCAGAATTATTATTGTACAAACCTTTTCATGATGTGGATAGAGATATTGGTCATGATGATGAATCAATAAGACAAAACTGGGAGTTGTTCCATTATAACCCTTGGCACGTGGAACAAATAGCAATTGAAGAACATGATGAAAACATCAGTGATACTGAAATTGGAGACAATGAAGCTCTTCAAAGAAATACTACTGAGCATGAATGGGAAATACTATTTGGACTACATCATGGTCAAAATATACAAGTTTCTAAAATAGATATGTTGGGAAGGAGATATTTTGATAGACAAGCATATTGGTGTAATGAATATCATGGCGAAATGTATACAAATCAAGCAGTGAACTTCATCAATAGCATGAAAGAACATGGATGTCTTATACATGACAAAATACCACAACCTATGAACTACACAATCCTCAGTGATAAACAAAAAAAGGCACTCAACATAATCATGACACACTACCATAATAATCAAAATGCATCGCCCTTGTTGATGATAATTCAAGGAACAATAGGGATAGGAAATTCATATCTAATTGGTGCTATTAATCAAGCTCTCATCTTCTATTACTGGCACCAACTGGAGTTGCAACATTCAACATAAGAGCATCCACTGTTCATTCAAAACTTTGAATCCCAATCAGAGATTTTTCTCAATTGGAAGGAGCTAGGATCACAAGTTTTCAAGAAGAAATAACAAACATCAAGTACATTCTAATTGATGAAATGAGCTTCATTGGTCAAAACTTACTAGAAAACATTGATTCTTAGCTCCGACAAGCATTCCCACAAAATGAAAATCGTAACTTTGGAGGTAGATATCTATTTGATTATTGAAATTAATTATTTTATATGAAAACACAAAAAAATCATCTAAATGATAATTGTATAACTATAAAGTTCTATAGTATTCACAATAATTGTTATCAATTTTCTATCAAGCATATCTATCATTTTTGTTGGAGATTTGGGTCAGTTACCTCCTGTTAATGATAGATCAACATATGAAAACAACACACAAGCTAAGCTACTATGGGAAGAATTCAAAATTGTGGTTACTCTAGATAAAATATTCAGACAAGATGGACAAAACATCCAACAACAAATATTTTGTCAACTTTTGACAAATCTGAGAGATGCAAACCCCACAATAGATGATTGGAAATTGCTTATGACAAGAACCAACATTACATTAGATGCAACAAGCAATCAGGAGTTTGATAATGGTGTGCATTTATTCTCCACAAATGAAAATGTTAATAACCATAACAAGAAAATGTTATACTCATTGAAGCATCTTGTTGCACGTAGTGTTGCAATAAAATCAAGAAGTAGCAATGCAAAAGAAGAATGCTCAAATGATGAGTTCTATCTAGAATTATTGATAGATGCCAGGGTTATGTTAACCTCAAATCTATTGATACAAGTAGGCCTTGTCAATGGAGCTTTAAGATATATACAAAACATTGTATACAAACCTGGAACCGGTCCACCTAAACCACCAACATATGTAATGGTTGCATTTGACAGCTATTCAGGAATGCCATTTGTGATCATAACCCAAAGATAATTCCAATTACAACAATACAGAGGGGAAAGACAATCCAAATTCTATTAAGATTGGCTTGGGCATTGACAATTCACAAATCACAGGGTTTGACTCTATCAAAAGATACTATTGATATAGGCCTGAGAGAAAAAAAAAGATTGACATTTGTAGCTATATATCGTGTAAAATGCATCGAAGGCTTAAGAATTATGCCACCATTCACATATGACCATTATGAAAAAATAAAAAATGGTAGACAACTTGCCAAGAGAAAGGCTGAGGAAAATAGATTGAAAATATTAGAAAATACTTGATGTATCATGCATATTTTATTCAATATTGATTCCTTAAGTCTCAAATTCCAAAATGTAATATATGTGTATGATATTCAGTTTTCTGCTACATTCAATTCTTCTGCTATATGAAAAATTCAACAAATTATCAATGTTTCCAGTTACTCTTCCATTTTTTTTTACCGTGTTTGAAATCTATTGAATACTATTTTCCTTATATGATGATGATGCAAGCATGGATCCTACCTACAATCCATATAAGCACCTAATTTCTAGAAAAAATGAACCTCATACAAGAACCATTCCTATTGCAACACTCAATCCGTACCAGAATAGATGGCCAATAAAGGCAAGAGTCACTAGAAAGGGTCAAATTCATCATTTTAACAATGCAAAAGGAGATGGACAAGTGTTTACTTTTGAATTGGTTGATTCATCTAGTGGGGAAATAAGAGTAACATGCTTTAATGCAGTTGCAACAATTTTTTATGAAAGCATAGAAACTAGAAAAGTGTTTCCAATCTCAAAAGGGAGACTCAAACCTGCACAAAAGAATTTCAACCAATTAAAAAATGAATGGGAAATCTTATTAGAAACAAATTTGATTGTTGAGTTGTGTTTGGAGGAGGATAGTTGTATACCAAACCAACAATTCCATTTTACATTGATAAGAGAAATTGAAAACATGAAAATAAATTCTTTGGTTGATATCATTGGTGTTGTTCTCTCAATTGACATACCAAACATAATGTTCAGAAAGAATGCCACACAAACTCAAAAAAGAACCCTTCAACTAAAAGACATGTCAGGTTGTATGGTGGAATTAAAAATGTGGGGTGATTTCTGCAATAAGGAAGGTCAACAACTCCAAGAAATGTGCAATGTAGGAACTTCCCCCATACTTGTTGTAAAGGTTGCACGAATTAGTGATTTTGGTGGGAAATCTATGGGAACAATTACTACAACCCAACTCCTTATAAATCTAGATCTTCCTAACTCACACCAATTGAAATTTTGGTTTGATACAGAAGGGAAGAATCTCCATTCTCATTCTATTACAAAGGAAATATCATCTGCAATAGACGAAAAAATGTTAAAAAGTATCTCACAAATACATGATCAGGACCTTGGCAACTCTAGTAAACCTTATTGGATAGTGATAAAATCTACCTTATCTTTCATTAAGGTAGACATTTTTTGTTATATTTAAACTTCAAGTGAAAAAAGAGACTTATAATGATGAACAAAGGATTAAATGCATAGTCATAAAAATGACAAAGTTTGATTATTCATCTGAGAGCAAAGCTTTATTAGATTCAATTGCAAAGCTATAGGTTTCATGACATTCAAATGCTTGAATGCATATAATGTTAACAATGTATTCAAACATTTACAAAAAAAAATAGTGGATATATCTAAGTTAGTGAATGCCATTTTGATGTCATATTGTTCTTTGATGGTGTCAATACTAAATCTAATGATTGATGAAAAATTTTGAATATCAATTTATTGTTCTTTGTTGATTGTTGTGATATCCAAGTTGGTATGATTTCAAAATTGAATGTGTACCCTTATATATGGAAATTGAAATAAATAATGACAAAAACAATAATGGAATCAAATGAATTGCTTTTCAAATACATATTCATCAAAATGTAAGCATTTTTCTCAAGTCAATAGGTGTCTCAATAAAGATAACTCTCGACGTGTTTTACATTTATTATATATTAATATAGGTATGCTACTTAATTAATTGAAATTTAGAATACTGTTATATACTATATATATATATTATATTTCAAGAACACAATAAACTTTGTGATTAAGATGCCAATTAAACATGTGATGGTTGTGTGGATGTGTTTTCTTGGCCCTTACATATACATATGGATATAGGTTTTAGAGTATTTACAATGATGTTACTTTTTTACTTGGATCCTAAAAAAATTGTGACTTATTGTCTGCACTTAAAAATCTATGTAGATGTGGGAAGGTTGTACATATCCTGCAATCATTGTAGTCCATGAGATGACATCTTCTTCAAAACTTCAGGTATTATGTTAAATAGTTCATGGGCCTTGTTAATGCTTCCACTTTTTGTATGCATGTCTACTATGGCAGTTGCGACTATAATATTTGACAAATTATCTCTCTCTCTACCCCTCCCCTCTTTGTATATCCCTCTCTTTCTCAAGTCCTCTCTCTTTGTTCTTTAAGTCTCACTCTATTTTTTCCTCTATCTCCTTACCCCCCCTCTCTCACACTCTTCCCCCCTCTATCTCTCCCTCTTTCTATTTGTATCCCTCCCTCTCTCTCTATTGCAACATAACATGAGCTTGTTGGTAATGGAGCTCATTTAGAGGTTTTGTTTCGGTCATCTTTGGATCCCTATAAAAAGATGCATAATTGATTTGAAGCTATCACTTCTCCATTGAAACTTATGTTGCACAAAAAACATCATTTTCTAAATTGCCTGCCAATTGACCTTTGCAAAATGTTTGCAAAAAAATAGACCCAATTTTTTCCTAATTGACCTTCCACAACTCTTCATTCACCTAATTTTTAGTGGAAAAAAAATTACACCCAATTTAATAAATCTTATAAATTTATATTTATATTTATATTTCTATTTATATTTTAAAACTTATAAATTCATATTTATATTTATATTTATAAAAAAACATCATTTTCTAAATTGCCTCCCAATTGACCTTTGTAAAATGTTTGCAAAAAAATAGACCCAATTTTTTCCTAATTGACCTTCCACAACTCTTCATTCATTTTTAGTGGAAAAAAAATTACAACCATTTTAATATATGTTATAAATTTATATTTATATTTATATTTTAAATCTTATAAATTTATATTTATATTTATAATTTAAATCTTATAAATTTATATTTCTATTTATATTTCTAATCTTATAAATTTATATTTCTATTTGAAAAAATATTTAATCCAATGCAAATAACACATGAAAATTAGTAATAAATAAATGTTTGACTTAAATATTGGATGATCATTTAAATTATTTAGGAAAAAGAACTACATCCTACATAAAAAATACACTATTTTCTAATATATACTAATACAAAATGTTAAAAATAATTTATATTTTAAATCTTATAAATTTAATAATTTATATTTTAAATCTTATAAATTTAATAATTTATATTTTAAATCTTATAAATTTAAATTGAAGTAAATAATAAGTAATTTAGTTTTAATCTTAAAAAAAACTAAATT
This sequence comes from Sequoia sempervirens, assembly GCA_007258455.2. NCBI lineage: Eukaryota > Viridiplantae > Streptophyta > Pinopsida > Cupressales > Cupressaceae > Sequoia > Sequoia sempervirens. The sequence goes on along the minus strand of VDFB02156482.1, from coordinate 6,070 downwards.
TAGCATTTGTTAATTTGCTTCATTCACCTAATTTTTAGTGAAAAAAAAATTACAACCATTTTAATATAAAAATGTGTAGTAAACAATCTATTCAATAAATTTAATACTTCCAACTCCCTGTCATTTTCAACGTAGCTTCAAAAACTTTACGGAGAATATTCCTTCATTGCTTTCATTGTATAACGCCTCTTGGCGTAATTACACATTTAAATAATATACATAGAAATGTCCAAAGATATCCTAACCCTAACCCTAACCCTATTTGTATTTGAAGCTCAAACCAAACCTTGATTCCATGTTTATGTTTCCTAATTGAATTGTAACTCTTAACATTTACTGTTACCATAATTAAACTCTAACCTTAATTAAATTATAACTTTAATTGAATCATAACACTAATTGAACTCTAACTTAACTTTAACCCTAATTGAACCCTAACCTTAATCTTAATAGTAACCAAAATTGAGCCCTAACCCTCATTAAATTATAACCCTAATTGAACCTCAAGTCCTAATATTAATAGTGAACTTTACCCTAACCTTAACCTAATTGAAATCTAACCCTAACCCAATTAAAATCTAACCCTAACCTTGAAACCTAATTGAATTCTAACCCTAATTGAACCCTAAACTTAATTGAACACTAACTTGAACCCTAACACCCATATATAAGTCCATATTTTTTCTTCAAATAATTAATTTAGAGGATTGAATATAATTTCATTAAGACAATGTTTCTTGACATAATTAGTTTGGAGGATTGAATATAATTGCATTATCCAAGAGAGAGTAGAATTTAAAAATAAGCACTAAACTAAAAAAATGGTAAAGGTACACACATTTCACCCTTACACTTATAGCAAAAAATTTAAAGCAATAACTTATTTTAATTTTAAAGCAACAAGTGTTCAAGAGTTAAATAACTTAAATTAATCATATGTTTAAAATTGGTTTTTTAAATAACACTCATATACAAGTGTAAAATGTTTATTGGCATAATTAGTTTAGAGGAATGAATATAATATCATTCTAGAGGCAAAGAAGGATCTAAAAATAGGTACTGAACATTAAAAATGGCAAAGGTATACAAATTTCACCATTAGACTTATACTAAAAAAAATTAAAAGCAAGGACTTATTTTAATTTAAAAGCAACTTGTTCAATAATAAAAATAAATTAATCATAGGTTTAAAATTATTTTAAATAGATTGCAACTTATTCTAATCATATGCTTATCACTATATGTTTTCTTATATTTATAGGCAAGGACAATTTCTCTAAAATTAACTAAAATTTTCATCACCATGAAGTGATGGTAAAAATAACTAACTTTTTGATTCATCAAACAACAATAGAGTAAAAAACTAATCTATTTAACTTTTGTATGGCTAAACTTGTTGATGATGAACACTTATAATTTTATTTTAATTGAATCCGATTTTTTTTTTTTAATTTAAATTATTTTATATGGTAAAGATATACAAATTTCACCATTTTACTTATACAAAAAAGAAGAAGCAATGACTTATTTTAATTTAACAGCAACTTGTTTAATAATAACATAACTTAAATTAATCACAAGTTTAAAATTATTTTAAATAAAGCATAACTTATTTTAATCATAATTTTATTTTAATTAAATCTGATTTTTTTAAAAAAATATTTTATATGGTAAAGGTATACAAATTTCACCATTTTATTTATACTAAAAAAATTAAAAACAACAATTTATTTTAATTTAAAAGCAACTTGTTTAATAATAAAATAACTTAAAAATTATAATATAATATAATATTATAATATTATATTATATTTATATAATATTATAAATATATAACAGTATTATAATATAATAATATTATTATATTATATTTATATAATATTATAAATATATAACAGTATTATAATATAATAATATTATTATATTTGTATATGTAATATAAATATAACATAATATCTTTACACTCTGTCCAAGGGTGAAAAATATAAAAATTAACACTGCCGCCAGTGCATTTTCGGGGCTGGATAGCCGCTGCCGTCTATATAGTCCCTAGGATGCATGTTGGTGCATGATGTATACCGTACTTTTGGTGAGTTAGTTTATTGAACCAATTTGTTACCGTGTCTTAAGTTGTAAGAGTGAGATTTTATTAAATGTTTTTATAATATGTGTTAGAAGGTTGTTTTAATTTTTTTAATAGAAGTTTTAATTTTGTTGTCTATATTTATTTTAAATTATTTATTTATTTTAATTTTGTTGTCTATATTTATTTTATATAATTATTTTTATTTATTTAAAATATGAAACAAAAATTAATTGATATGTAATTTTTTATGTAAATTATAAATTATAAAAATATAATATATAATTTAAAATGTAAAGTTAAATGTTGAATTTTAAATCTAATAACAAAATTATTTTTTCAATATATAGTTAAAAATATATTTTATATATAATTTTAAAAATAATATATTAATTAAAGTTAAATTGTTCAATATACTTAAGTTAAAATATAGAGTATAATTGTGGGAGGATGGGCAGGCGACTCGCCACATCGATGGGTGACAATTCCGTCTGGTGGAGTGCCATTGAGGTGGACATGTCGATTGCAAGGAGAGGCCCCTCATTTTTCGATGATGACTACTGCAATGATTATGAGACATTTATGAATTGGCTTGCATTGGTATCCGAGGCGTTTGGCATGCGCTTTAGTGATCATGTCATGATCATCCAACAACATTTTTACACAAGTCCACTCATCCGAATGACGACAGAGTAAGATACTCTAGCAGATTTGAGTTGGCACATTGTCCAACATAATAACGCAGGTGGTGTATTTCCTTCTATTTGAGAATTTAGTGAGGCCAGTGAAACTTATTCAGTTTCTATTTATTCCTATGGGTGCAAAGCTTCAATGCAGGCTTCATGGCAGAATGTTCAAAATTCATTATGGAAATGGCGATTGAGTCGGTGGTTTGTTTCGAGGTGGACACCCTAATATCTCTTGATAGTAAGGATCGACAAAATGCTTTTCGGGGGGTCATTGACTAGTGCCTTAAGCACATATTGCTAAATATTGATCCTCTCACTATGGTGGCTGTGAAAATGATCCTAGGTAAAGGGCATTTGGAGGACAAGGAAAATTTTAGGACAAACACGCAGATCGTGTCATGGTTTCTGGTGTCGGTTCTGGACAGTCGGACACCTAAGGCGAAGGTGAAGGCACTTGTGGGAAAGCTCTTTAAAAAAAGTCTACTTGGTGGCTTGGAGGAGACCCTAAAAGTTGCCTTTCTTGGCAGAGGAATTTTTCCGCCTCGTGATCTAGACTTGGTTAAAGCTTAGGGTGAGGTGGTAAAGCTCTACCCTTTCTTGTTGGATTTAAAAGGGATGTTGTTAGTGAAGCACATAATGATCATTGTGGTTGCGGTAAGCTTCCTAAAGAAGATTTTTCGAATGGAGGAAGTGAGCGACTTCGAATGGGTTAGAGAATTCGATCAATTTGCAAAAGCCAACGGCTTTATGTGAGTTCACGGTGCCTCCTGTTTCTTGGTGTCAAAGTGGTGGGTGTGGGTTTGGTAATTGTTTTTTATAAAATTTTGTAAATGTTTGTAGGGTTTTGAAGGCATGGTTTAAAACAGTGTTTGCAAAATTGTAAGAAATCTTGAAAGTAAGGGTGGTATGCTAGGGTTAGGTTTTTTTCTTTCGCCTAGTATGCAGTCTACGAAGTTCAAACAGTGGTTGGCATGTATTGCCAGTTTTGTAATACAAATTGTAAAGGATATGTTGTTCCTTCCAATCATGGGTATGGTAGTTTGGGGGAGTCAAGGTATGGGCAGGGTTCACCTGAATGTTCAAGTTGGTTCTAGGTTGGTTCTCTAAGACAATGGTTCTGCAATGTAGACGCTTGTAATTTTTTGGCAATATAATATAAACAATCTTACAAAAAAAAATAAAAAAATATATAATTAAATATTAAATATAAATTTTTTAACATAAACAAAAATTAAATATAAATATAATATAATATAATTCAAAGTATATAGAAAATAGAATTTAATTTAAAATATAAAGTTTAATTTAGAATATGTATTTTAGTGTGGAATTTTAAATCTAATAACAAAACTATTTTTTTAATATATAGTTAAGAAGTATATTTTATATATAGTTTAAATATATATATATATACATATATTAATTAAAGTTAAATTGTTTAATATAAAATATCAAATATGATTAAAATATAAAAAATATAAATTTTGAACATAAATAAAAAAATTAATATAAATATAATGTAATATAATTTAAAGTATATAGAAAATAGAATTTAATTTTTTAAATATAGAGTTTTATATGGAATATGCAGTTAATTGTGAAATATATAATATTTTTAAGTAAAAAGTAAAATTTAATTTAAGAAAAAAGTACAAATTAATATTAAATATAAAGATATGTGCAATGTTCAAAGGTGTGGTGGGCCTATCTTGATTGGCTAAAGCATCCTATAGCAAGCAAGACCTGTCACAAGGTCTAGTCTCCCCACCGTCCCCATGGTATCAGAGGGCATGTCATGCTAACATCACCGGTCACGTGAAAATTTTTTACCAGTGAAAAAAGTTTACCAGGCGCACTGCAGTTTAAAAAAGTTGACCAGTGAAAAAAGTTTACCAAGTGCACTACAATTTATAAGGGGCGCCTACCCAATTCTGATTCTTGCAGTCTAAAAAACTTATGAAAAGATATGTGCAATGTGAAATTTTTACTAACTTATGAAAAACATATTTGATTTTTGAAAACTGCTCTGAATTGTGAACATCTTGCAAACAAACAAAATATTTATAATTGTTTTTGTTCAAACAAATCTTTTATTTTATATAGGTTCAAGTAATTCTTTGTTCTATTTTATTTTATTTGGTACTAACAATTGTAGGTATGTAAATTCAAATTTGAAATCTTGGAACTGTGAAATCTTCATCAATAGAGAGTCCAAAACTAAATAAAGATCAAAAAGATAGGGATCCTACAGAAATTACAAACCAATGTGAATCCACAGATCACTTGAAGCATCAAACAATAGACTTATTTGATGAGGTAGAGGAAGAGATAAGAATTCTAGAAGACATGGTCATTATTTGCAAATTTATTGGCCCAAAGTTTGAAAGCAGAAGAATTAGGGAATGGATCGAAAAAATATAGAAAATGCAAGAGGTAATAATTTTTTTATCAAAAGGTATTTTCATTGCAATATTTGTTTCCAACGAAGAAAGGGAGAAAGTTTTACAGGGTGTTTTATGGGAGATGGAAGGGAACCTATTGTATATGCAAAAATGGCATCAGAATTTCAATCCCCTTGAGATGGATCTTTATGATAGACCTATTTGGATTAGGTTGTACAATTTACCCTTGGAATATTGGTCGAAAGGATACATGGAAGATTGGTCGCTCCTTGGGAACATTAATGGACATAGATGCAGACCTTTTTGAAGGGGATTCATGCACATGCCAGGATTCAAATAGCAACAATTAGAAAGATTCCAAGTGAGATCTTGCTATGCATAAAAGGCGAACATTGGAAACAAGCGGTTGAGATAGAGGAAATCAAGAATTTTTGTCTCAAATGTTGCAATAGAAAACATAATGAAATAGATTGTAAAAAGAATGTTTCCTTGAAACACCTTAAAAAGCAGTCTGCTTAGAAGATGGTTTTGATCAAGAAAACCAACACTAGTCGTCCAACCCAAAACACTTTATTACAAGACAAAGAGGTTGCATCATCTGCTAAAGATTCACCAACCAAAAGAGATGCTTTTATGGAAAGTAGTTCAACAAGTAAAATTGCAGATTCATGTAAAATTAAAACAAAGCATAAAAAGTCTGGGTAATAGAGAAAAGCAAGGAAGACAATAGAGAGGGTAATTTGGATAGAACATTAAGTCCTATTGAGGAAGAATTATATTTTTAGGAACTATTTGTAGAAGAAGATCAAATGGATAATGATAAATTAGATATTGTTGATCCAAGGTGCATAAGTCAAATTGTTGTCAGCAACGGGTAAAAGAAAAAAAGGAAAGGG
>VDFB02156481.1:0-41816 GCA_007258455.2 Sequoia sempervirens | reverse complement strand
CCCACTTTGATGAGTGACATGATGCCTAGGAGGCATCTTTCATTGACAATCAATGCATAGGTTAGGACATATATAGAATCATCTAAAAAGCATCACTAAGGCATGACATTCATTAGTCCAAGATAGAATGATACAATAATTTGAAATTAACAACCACACACCACTCAGTTTTAACCTTGCAAGGAAAATGAAACCATATGGTCACTAGAAGATAAAGTGCTTGAATTTAACCTTGAGGGTGCATGTATGCATGACTTTAATTGTATAATTTAATGTGTACATGCTATGGATTTTTTAATGTTATAAATTGAATGTGTCTTCAAATGAAATGTATTTTGAATTTGTGCACATTCAATGTGATTTAAATAACTTTCAAATTATGTACATTATTTAATTAGTTTGTTGATATATATTTTTTAATTGTTTAACATGCAGTTGCCATTTCATTGTTCACATGGATCCTGAATTTAACATAGAGGATTTTATACCTGATGCACAACCTAAAGATCCCATACATCTAGATCTGCCACCACAACAAAACCCCACACCTCCACACTCTCCACCTCCTAACCCCCTACGCCTGTAGTAGATCAGGCTTAGTTAAGAGAGAGCATTAGAGAAAACCTTAATGTGATTTAAGAAAATATAGATCTGATAAAAAATTAGCCTAGTATCCCCCCCATCTCGCATGATTTGCATCTTCGATGCAAACTGTTGTCAATTCTATTCAATCTATTGATACAGACGTAGATAGGTTTCATCAATGGAGAGAAGAGAGGAGACAATTCTATGCAGATGGATTGTCCTATAAAGAAATTAATGACCTTAAAATTACCAAACAAGCCATTTACCAACATTTTTTTAGCCCCCAAATAAACGAACCAATTCCACCCACCAAAAAACAAATTTCAATTAAATGGTGTAGGCACCCATAGATAGTTCCAATTTTTTGGGATAGATGGTGGATGGTGTTTGATACTCCACCGCATGGAAATTGTGAGGTGCCCCTCTATACTTTTTGACTAAAGTTATGGGCTAAGTTTGAGTTGGGTTTAAAACCCAACTATTTTGATATAAGGTCATTTCAGGGAGTTGGGTGTGGCATGCCCCAACATAGATTAGGAGCACGTGTCAATCCTCAGCGACGTGTTCCGATTGCTCCTATTGTTCCTCCTCCTTCTCATGGTGTTTTCGCTGCATTTCAGCAGTAGGCGATGTTCTTGAAATTAAGAGCATTGAGCTCTCTTTCAAGACATCTCACTCATCAGACTACACACGCGACGGCTGAAGTGGGAAATAGAGAGCATGGAGGCTCAGGCTATGGGCATACTTAGGTATCCACTTCAAGTGACCCACATGCATCTAGGATGAAGTCATATATGAATTTACTATATTCTAAGGATCATCCTACACAGGTATGTTCATCTTTTGAACTTAAATAATTTGTTTGAAATGTGCAAAATTCATGTAAATAATAACATCAAATTATAAATAATATAATATTAATTCAAGAAGTGTTCAGTGTAGATGCATGATCACACAATGCCTAAATCTCAATATGATCGTGTCTATATTTCGAGTGTTGTAGATTTGGGCTCACCTTTTGGTCAGGTACAAACCAATATATATTTTAACTTATGTGGACATATCTAATTTAATTTGAATTTGTACACATGTGTGAAATGATATATTATATCTAGATGCATGGAGGTCATGCAATACCGAGTACCAACCAACCATAAGTTGTGGTGAGCACTTTTGAGTCATCATCAAATCAGGTGCGTGCTTTCAAAAAAAAATTAAGTTTAAATTAAATACACATCATGTAGATCTAATTTAATTTGAATTTGTACACATGTGTGAATGATCTATACATTGTTGTAGCTCTATGCAGGGATTTCATGTGATACCCATGGCGGGCACCTAAGACATCATCAACATTTATGCATGGGAAATCTCAGGTGTGTGATCATGAGGTCATAAAATTCAAGGTTGTAAACTTTACTAAATCTCCTATACAATTTTTAGGGATCTTTTAAATATATATATTCGAGGTTTTAACATATTGTTTGCTTTATATGAATATGTAGGATATAGTAGATCAAACATTTGGACATTCTCAACTGACAGTTATGCTATCGTTGAACAAAATGAGCTAGTAGATTCACATGATCATATGGTAATTTATGCATACTAAAAATCATTTTTATTGTATTTACTAGATATTTAATTAAATTTATTTTTATCTCGAGTTTATATTTTCAAGTTTATATGTTAAATTATATCAAAATTTCTAAATAATTTTAAATCTAATTTCAAGTTTCTTGTACTCATTTATAGCATGATACAGGTACATCGAGTCCACGTGGATCAAAGAGGAGACTTGATTTGATTGATCGCCCTGATAATTAGATGGATTTAAATTTTATGGACTGCAGATCTCTAGTTTTATTTAAATATATGTGTTGGACTTGACATGTACATTTTGAACATGTTATTTCATGGACCATTTCACATACATTATATTGATTAATATGATCATGTTTGTGTTTATTTATATCAGTTGACTTTAATATGATGATCTTATATATGCAGTTAATTATGATCATGGTATGTTCATTTTGATGATTATATGCACTCATGTATGTATAGATATTTTATCTAATTTTTCAAGTAATATATGCATTATATAAATTCCTATCTAGAATCAAATTTCATATATATAATTTATCACATGGTTAGGTGACAAATTAAAACATTCCTTAAATAGTTTAGATCATATTCATAATAAATTAAGGGTAGGTCATTTTAACTATTTTCCAATTTTGGCAAATATTTGAATCACTAAACAAAAATCTATCTCCTTATATGTATAAGATGTATAATTTATACAATTGAACAATTATATAAAATATGGTAAATACAAGACATGATTTGTATAAGATAAAATTGGAACAAGATATTTAAAAAGTGACCAATAAGTTCATTGAAGTTCATACATCAAACAAACATATATAATGTATATTGATGTTTAATACAACTATATAAAATGATGAAACATATATGTGCATGTAGATACAATTAAAGCTTATCAACTTTTGGGTCAAGACCACAAATTGATATTTACATAGTCTCTTGATAAAAAATATTTACAGTGACAATCACATGGTAGACCGACTTGATGAGAACTTGCAAAAATAATTAATGTAAGTAAAGTAACTATAGTTTTTATGAATCATTGAACTAAATAATTCATGTGAGAAAAGAACAATATATAGTAAAAGTTAGAAAATTGGATCTTATAAATTCCTCACAAATTCAAGTGATGTAAGAATGACTTAAAGGGATGTAAGAGGGTGGATTAAGGGGAGTTGAGAGAATGACTTAAATGGATGTAAGAGGGTGGATTAAGGGGATTTGATAGAATGCCTTAAAGGGATGTAGGAGGGTGGATCAAGGGGATGCATGTCATGAACCCTAGGATATGGCTTAACGGGTCATAAGAGGATGGCTTAATGGGAATTATGAGAGTGACTTAAGGGATGAAAGAGGGTGAATTAAGGGGATGTAAGAGGATATTACTTAAGGTTCCTTTAAGAGGATGGCTTAAGGGGATGCAAGAGGGTGGATTAAGGGGACTTGATAGAATGACTTAAAGGGAAGTAAGAGGGTGGATTAAGAGGAGTTGATAGAATAACTTAAAGGGATGTAAGAGGGTGGATTAAGGGGATGCATGTCATGAACCCTAGAATATGGCTTAATGGGTCCTAAGATGATGGATTAAGGGGAATTATGAGAGTGACTTAATGGATGCAAGATTGTGGATTAAGAGGATGTAAGAAGATATGACTTAAGGGTCCTTTAAGAGGATGGCTTAAGGGGATGCAAGAGGGTGGATTAAGGGAGTTAATAGAATGACTTAAATGGATGTAAGAGGGTGGACTAAGGGGAGTTGATAGGATTACTTAAAGGGATGCGAGAGGGTGGATTAAGGGGATGCATGTCATGAACCCTAGTGGTGCAGGGGCACCCACAAGTCAATTCATACCTCTAAGGGGTCAAAGATTGATATTTCATTTTGTTTGAGTTATTTTCATGTAATAATGTCTAAGAAGACCATTTCATGTGTGTTGGAGTCTAAGTTAGGTCATTAGGTGAATGGAAGTGTCTAGTTGCAAAAAGTATCAATGTTGCACAATTTTGTCAAATTGCACATTGGTGGAATATGAATAGTTGTAATTTGAAAATTTGGTTGCGAACCATTGAAAAATGGTTGTAAATGTTTTAAAAGGCCTTATATGGCCGACACAAAGGTTAGGATGATGAAATATGAGGAAACATTATGTATTTGAAGTTTTGATTCACGTAGTACAGATCTGTACAAAATTTGTACAACCTACAGGTGGTATGGTTGGAAATATAATTGAGTTAGCTTTCATTTGGTTTTGGTTTGGTTAAATTTTATTAAGTTTAGAGAAAGTTATAGCATTTTTTATAACAACAGGTCTGAATCTTCCCTAAGGTTTCCAATGAACGAGAAAATTTCATATATTTTCTTCCCTCCATAAAAAATATATAAAAATTGGTGAAAAGGTTATGTTTTGAGGGTATCTAAAAACCCTTTAGAGGATATTTCATAGTTTTCCATTTTGATTGAGTTACTAATGAAAATTTGCTTGCATTTGTGTGTAGATAGTCCAAAAAAACCCTCTTAAAAGTGGGACATTCAAATTTTGAGCTCCTTCATACAAAGAAACCCTATCTTATTTTTGGATATTTGTAAGAATGGCCAAATGAGTATCCTAAATGGGTATTATTTTCTGTAGATCAGGTTGGGGTCAAAAGATATGTCTAATTTTCCTTTTTGAAAGGCTATAAGGAAGACCAAAGGTTGATGAAGAAAAACCCACATTTTGATGAACAAAAGAACTTGTTTAAGGTTGTTTTGAGTTTGATTACCACTGATCTACATCAAATTGGTATCAAAGCCCAAATATGTAGGCAAGAAATTTTTGGAAGTTTGTGTATTATCTTTTACAAGTTGAAGGAAGAGCCTGGATACCAAAAGACTAGGCCAAGGGAAAAGAAAGGGGCCTAAGGTGAGGTATGATGAAGAAAAGAATCAACATTGAGAAGAAGCAAGGTGAAAGATACATTTTTGCAAAAGGAGAATGGAAATGTTGAGAAGATTAGTTCGTGGAGGCTTGGAGAGTAAGGAGGTACCAAGCAAAAAACAAGAGAAAAGAAGAGAGAAAAGTGAGATGAAGAAGAATGAAGAGGAGGTAAAACAAATAAATATACAACAAGAGATAATAGAGTTGAGACACGCCTTGGAATAAATGGAAAAAAAATGGAACTTGAGATGTAGTAGTGTCTTGAGAAAGCAAACCAGGAAAGTGGTTGGCATTTACCAATAAGAAAAAGGATAAAGTGGCCTATCAAAAAGATCATTCAGAGGAGAAGAAGGTAAGAGAGGACAACAAAACCAGACATTAGGGAGTCTTTGTTGATGATGGAAGAGAAAAAGCCATCTGAGGAAGAGGAAAAATGTGAAGAAAACGGGTCCCTTGAGACTCAAGATTTTATTTCTAACAATGTGTGTGAGTATGTGTTTACAGGTGCAGCAAATGAAAATGAAGATGAAAAAAAGTCTAAAGGAGGAGAAGTGCATATAGTGTATGAAAATTGTTATACAAATGTAGCACACTATGGTGACGAAAATGTTGCAAAACTAGCCGAGGTAATGGTTGCATTTTCTAATTTTATGGATGATGAATATGCTGACATATGGTATTCCAATGATGAAGATGAAGACATTGATGATGATACTGAGACATATGAACGAGAACTAGAATTTTGGAACTTGGAAGATGCTCAGTAAGAGACAGTACAAGAAAAAGAAAAAGGATCTAGGGAAAGCTACAAAAATGGACACATTGCAGAAGAATTGGAAGACCGAGAAGAGAGAGATAACCTATACTCAAGGGGACTTGAGTTATTTTTCCTCTGGGGAGTATGGTGCAGGGGCACCCACAGGTCAATTCATGCCTCCAAAGGGTCAAAGATTGATTTTTTTTTTTTTGAGTTATTTTCATGTAATAAGGTCTAAGAATACCATTTCATGTGTGTTGGAGTCTAAGTTAGATCATTAAGTGAATGGAAGTGTCTAGTTGCAAAAAGTGTCAATATTGCACAATGTTGTCAAATTGCACATTTGTGGAATATGAAATGTTGTAATTTGAAATTTTGGTTGAGAACCATTGGAAAATGGTTGTAAATATTTAAAAAGTTCTTGTATGGTCGACAAAAAGGTTAGGATGAAGAAACATTGTGTATTTGAAGTTTTAATAAATGAAACCCTTGTTTTTTATGCATTTTTTCTGTAATAGTTCTATTCTTTCATGTGGTATGGATTTGTATGACATTTTTACGACCTGCACATGGTATGGTTGGAAAGATAATTTAGTTAGCTTTCATTTGGTTTTGGTTTGGTTAAATTTTATTAAGTTTAGAGAAATTTATAGCATTATTTGTAACAAGTCTGAATCTGCCTTAGGGTTTCTAGCAAACAAGAAAATTCCATATATTTTCTTCCCTCCATCAAAAATATATAAAAATTTGTGGAAGGTTTTGTTTAGAGGGTATCTAAAAACCCTTTAGATTATATTTCATAGTTTTCCATTTTGATGGAGTTACTAATGAAAGTTTGCTTGCATCTGTGTGTAGACAATCCAAAAAAACCCTCTTAGAAGTAGGACAGTCAAATTTTGAGCTCCTCCGTACAAAAAACCCTACCTTTATTTTTGGATATGTGTAAGAATAGCCAAACGGGTATCCTAAATGGGTCTCTTTTTCTATAGATCAGGTCTGGGTCAAAAGATATGTCTAATTTTCCTTTTTGAAAGACTACAAGACCAAGGGTTTGTGAAGAAAAACCCACATTTTGATGAACAAAGGCACTTGTTTAAGGTTGTTTTGAGTTTTATTACCCCTGCTCTACATCACCTAGGATACGACTGAACGGCTCCTAAGAGGATGGCTTAAGGGGAATTATGAGAGTGATTTAAGGGATGCAAGATTGTGGATTAAGGGTCCTTTAAGAGGATGGCTTAAGGGGATGCAAGAAGGTGGATTAAGGGGATTTGATAGAATGACTTAAAGGGATGTAAGAGGGTGGATTAAGGGGAGTTGATAGAATGACTTAAAAGGATGTAAGAGGGTGGATTAAGGGGATGCATGTCATGAACCCTAGGACATGGCTTAATGGGTCCTAAGAGGATGGCTTAAGGGGAATTATGAGAGTGACTTAAGGGATACAATATTGTGGATTAAAACCCTTAAATCCCATATAGATTTGTTATTCTAAGCATCTCATGAACCCTAGAAACCCTAAAACCTAAACCATGCGACCTAAAGCCTAGGAAATGAACCATAAACCCTTAACCCATATAGATTTGTTATTCTAAGCATCTCATGAACCCTAGAAACCCTAAACCCTAAACCATAGGACCTAAAGCCTAGGAGATGAACCTTAAACCCTTAAAACCCATATAGATTTTTTATTATAAGCATCTCATGAACCCTAGCAACCCTAAACCCTAAACCATAGGACCTAAAGCCTAGGAGATGAACCCTAAACCCTTAACCCATATAGATCTGTTATTCTAAGCATCTTAGGAACCCTAGAAACCATAAACCATAAACCATAGGACCTAAAGCCTAGGAGATGAACCCTAAACCATTAACCCATATAGATCTATTATTCTAAGCATCTCATGAAACCTAGAAATCATAAACCCTAAACCCTTAAAATCCATATAGATTTGTTATTCTAAGCATTTCATGAACCCTAGAAACCCTAAACCCTAAACCCTATGACCTAAAGCCTAGGAGATGAACACTAAACCCTTAAACCCCATATAGATATGTTATTCTAAGAATCTCACGAACCCTAGAAACTCTAAACCCTAAACCATAGGACCTAAATCCTATCAGATGAACCCTAAACCCTTAACCCATATAGATTTGTTATTCTAAGCATCTCATGAAACCTAGAAACCCTAAACCATAGGACCTAAATCCTAGGAGATGAACCCTAAACCATTAACCCTAAGACCTAAATCCTAGGAGATTAATTAAGGGGATGCAAGAGGATGGATTAAGGGTAGATATACAAGGATGGATTAATGGTACATAAGAGGATGGATTAAGGGTAGATATATGAGGATATGGCTTAAGGGGTCCTAAGAGGATGACTTAAGGGGTGTGGAGAGAGTGACTTAAGGGGATGCAAGTGGATGGATTAAGGGTAGATATATGAGGATATGGATTAAGGGGTCCTAAGAGGATGGCTTCAGGGGTGTTGAGAGAGTGAATTAAGGGGATGCAAGTGGATGGATTAAGGGTAGATATATGAGGATATGGATTAAGGGGTCCTAAGAGGATGGCTTAAGGGGTCCTAAGAGAATGGATTGAGGGGATATGAAATCAATTATAATTTTTTTATAAAATGACAATGAATTATTTAGTTTTATATTTATGATATCAATTAACTGTATCTAAAAATATATATAGTTACATGTCTCTAGATTTGAATTCCATTGTAATATATATGCATGTCCTCTCTTTTTTGTAAAGCATCTAGTTTTGGGAGACCTGAAAAAAAAATGATATAAAACTTTAATTAGGAAATGAATAAAGACAAATATATATATAGACATGTATATGTGAAATTTTTAACTACATATCAACTATCAATTAAATATATATACAACTATATACTTACCAATATTTATTTACTCTATTGTACCATCTGCATCCTCTCTTTTTTGTAATGTATCTATGATTGTCTCATGATCATCCATTGAAAGTGTCCATAAAAATTTATTAGTAGGCCTCCCATGATATCTAACTAGTTTTGTATTGGTTTCCAAAATCAAATGTGAATAATGTATAATTTTCTTATGTATTTCATAATATTCAAATGCAGGCAAGCCATTCTTTCTTATCAAATATTTTTAAAGTCAGGTGCCAACAAAAACCATTGAACCAGCTGGATACTCAAAGTTGTCATCATCCACTCTAGGATGTACCAACTTATGTTTTCTCTCAACACATCTAGCCAACCAATACTCTATCTCCTCTTCATTCCCCTCAGGTGCAACAACAACATACACATTTCCTACAAAAATAAATAAAAAATTCAATAAAGAGTGACTTATATTTAATTCACATATAAACATGCATACATATAAAATTCAACTCAATTTAATGTACCTTCTTGTATAAAATATGAAACACAATCATAATCATCTGATGCAAACACTTAATTAACTTCAATTGTTGTTCCATATTGAACATGTGTCGATGTAGGTGTTAAGGCTCTTTGTTTCCATTATTTGACCCATTCTGTATTTTCACATGCCTCCCAATCACCTGCAATACAAAATTGACAAAATCATGCCATCTCCCTTGTCCATATTGTCCATGTGTTTGCATTTGAACTCTTAAATGAATGTCATTTTGTAGATCCATTAATTGATTTACAATCTTATCGAGTAAAAATATCATTTTCTTCAACTAACCAAAAGAAGCATTGAATTATTGAGCTCTCACTTGTTCTTGTAGATAATTTGATATTGCACCAATCTACAATTGCACGTGCATCTTTGAATTTCACAGCATCCTCAAATTTTATTTGCTCTCTAGCAAGAGCTCTTTTCACACATGCACTTGCTCCATCATGTTCTCCCTTACCATGTCCAACTTCAAAAAAACTCCACATAACTAATAAAAAATTCTAGCATTTTTGAATGGTCATGCAATTATCCGACCATATGAGATGTTCTCTCATTTGAATTCCTCTTTTATATTGTTATAAAATATATCAAAACAATATTGAACAAACTCAGATGAATGTAATCAATTATCACTTACATAAAAATGGTACTCTCTCAAAAAAATTCTATTGTCTTCTCTACTATTATTTGCATGTCTATAAACAATATGAACAAATATAGCTACTTGCACTAAATTAGAATACTGTGATTGAATTTCATCTTGTGGAGCAAGAGTATAATTTTCAACAAAATCAACAACTGACAATATAGTTCCAATTGGGAATGTGTTTTTACATAAACAAAATTGATTATCAAGCCAATGAGCATACTGAGAGTGTTTAACATATTTAGGTCCAATCTTATCTTTAAATTCTTTAATAAATGCATGCACACTAAATTTTTCCACAATTAGCTCACAACGTTTTCCAAATTTTCCACCTTTTAAAGAATACTCAACATTTTTAATTTTTTTTACATCCACTAATTGTTGTCCAAATTCATCTAAACTACTTTCATGCATACATTCTTCTAATAATGAAAAGTTACCACATATATCTAATTCTCCAGAAATACATGCTTTTAAATAAAATAAGTTTCCATTAGAGTGTTCACAAAACAAACCTGCTATAAAATCTTTGATTCTTTCAAGTAGCATATTAATACCACAAATGTCCTACATAATTTGGTTAGCATGCAAACTACATCGTATATATTGAAAACTATCATAATAATAATGAAATTGTACACGAGTCTTACAACAACAAGAGATTCGTTGCTTATTAATTCTAACATACCAAGGTTTACACTTTTCGACTGATCTTTGACTTACGTTAATATTCAATGGTAAAATTGAATCATCTAAACAAATTTATATAATTTAGTTTGAGTCATATCTAAGAGATGCTTTGGATAAGGTTCACGAATTTTGGAACCCACCCTTAATTTTAAGACATCTCTAATGTTAGGTGATACTCTTGTATTATCATGCCAAAAAAATTCAATTAAAGATTTAATTACATTAGTTAATTTCATGTTTGATCTTAGAAGTCTACCACTAAAACTCCAACATTGATTAATTGGATCTTTTTCAATACTTTCTCTTCTTTTAACAACTCTTATCAAATTTTTAAAATTTACTTTTATACATTTACTAATGAAACTGAACATTCTTTTATTTGAAGTTGCTTTATTAACTAGAGCAGTTGTTATTGCATGACGAGTTGCATTCTTATCTTTAGATCGGATTTTCTTGCTTATAAAATCAATAGCATTAGCAACACTAGATATGACTTTTTCTACTGAGTCATCTTTCTTTTTTGGTTTTACAAAAATACCTAATTTTTTCATCACATTTCTCATTTTTGACATTCTCATCAATTGCACTATGAGTTGACATTGAAATCCTAATTTATTTCTATAAAAAAAACATTCTATATATTCTATTTCCATAAGTTCTCATTTTTCTCCACGAAACTTTGCCACGAAGGTTATCTAGTACATCTTTTTCAATTATAAAAAAAAAAAAAAACATTTTCATTTTCATCCATACAAGGGGTTTCATTTTCATTCATGCAAGGGGTTTCATTTTCATTTTCAAACATAAAAGGGATTTCATTCTCATTTTCATCAATATGAGGGATTTCATTCTCATTTGCATTCTTATAAGACATTTCATCATTTTTTTTTTTGCATTGTTTCAACCTTAGAATTATTGATACCATCAATGGTGTATCTAGCTTCTTCTAAATAACTAAGATCAATATTATCAAGACTTGGGCTTGAAGACATACCTGGATAGATTGTTTGAATAGGTGAATTTTCCATATTATTAGAAGGTGGATTTGAAGACATACCTGAAGTTGTTTGCATAGGTGCTATTTTCATATCATTCAAAGTTGAAGTTGAAGGCATAGTTGGGTTTGTCTCCATAATTGCATTTTATTCCATTCACCATCTCCACATTTGCATCTTCTACATTCATTTCATCCTTCATGGTTTTCTCTTCAACATTCATGGAACTATATGCTTCCAAATTTTTCATTTGACGAATCCTTTCTCTTCTATCCCTTTGTCTTTTTGCCTCCATTTCTTTATTTGCTTGAATTTTTTCAAGTGTCATTAAATTTCTATATTTTTTTTTTGCCTTTGCTTTGATCCCATGGTTACCAAACCCTCTTTGATAACAAAACAAATTATTCTTAACCTATTTTCAAATTGCAATCTCCTTCAAATATTCAAATAAAACTATGTAGTATGAAGATCCTTTCTTCTATAAACTTTGAAATACAAAAACATCATGAATACATCCAAAAGTTCTCTTTTTCCAAATCTTCTTGTAAAATATTTTTGTACTTGATTCCACTTCAAAAAATTTAACTTGCACTTGTCTCTTCTAACAATTTGAATAGAATATGTCTTGCACAAGACAAAATTGCAATAAAAAATGTAGAAAATGGCGCTTTCGAACTGTATTGCAAAAAAGGAATGTTGCAGAAAAAACATGCTTTATCAATATTTTACAAATCGAGAAAAAAAAGGCTAAATAAGAAACATGTACGCATTCTATTTTAGGAGTGCATACGTGTTATATAACATGTATGTGTTCCTTTTACCCAACGGGTAAATAGATAACGCGTACGCGTTATATAAATTTTTTTGGTTAAGTTTCTTGTAAAAAAATATATATGGCATCAATCTCCATACAATTCTCTACACAATGAAAAAAAATTCAAAAAATGTTTAATTTAGGTCCAATTATGTTATCCATACACATTGATTTTTAAAAAACAACAATTAAGGCCAATAAAAAAAATTACAAAAAAAATTCCAAATCAATCTTCATGTTGTTAGATCTCTTTCCCCAAAAGGAATTAGCAAAGTACTTTTATTTGGTTCAAAAAGTGGTGTTCATACACGTGCACAGTATGGTAAAAAAAAGGGACTTTTAAAAAGTGGTTTTTATACATCCCTATTAAAATTTAATTTTTATCATCTGGGTATTTGAATAAATTACATATTTGGAAACTAGATTCAAAATTTAAAATTTCATATTACTGACTTTTTTTAAGATTCATTGTGTAAGTGTCTCAAATTTTCAATCCAAGTGTGACAAATTTTGAAAAACAGCAAAAACACTTCCACTTTTTGAGCTTTTTGTGGACCCAACTTCTTGCATCAGCCCAGCTTCCCTTAGAGGACTGAAGTTTGATACATCACTCCAAGGAATATTGGATCTTGATTGAAATGGCTCCCATACGTCAACCATACCAAAAGTTATACCTCATGATAACTTTGATAAGACGCCACAAAAATGATCAAAGGCTCCACAAGGGTAGCAAGTTGCACAATGTTAGACACTCATGAAAAACAAAAAGACACCACTGGCAAACAAATTGTGTTATGCTTGGTGGCCATGACAAATTTGTAAATGCAATATGATAGGATAATCAAATGGGTTTTTCTTAATTCATGAAAGGTCTCACCTTAGGGAACATCTTGCTTAATGTCACCTTCAAGAGAGGACTAGTAGAGAGATAAAAGATTCACACCTTAGGGAATGCAAGCCATAGCATTACCACTAAGAGGAATGTCATATATTGCAAAGAAAGGTCTCACTTTTGAAGGACATCAAACCCAATGTTGCCACCAAGAAGACACATCACATGAAGTAAGAAGACCACACTTTGAAAGGAATATGCAAACAATGAGCGAGGACATGTATGGTCCCACTTTAAAGAAATTGCTAAACACCATGTTGTGAGCAATTACTTTAAAGTAGAAAAATGACAAATTCCAATACATGAGAGCTTTATTCATAAATCCTTATGTAAAACATATGTTTCCAAGTAGAGCTATGTCATGGAAAGGAGGTTGCCCCCCATATGCAATATATTCCACCCCGTTGTGTTATTACCTATTTACTTTTACTTAAATTGGTTTAAAATTCTTTAATATATATATTTATGATTATTTTTTGTATATGAATCTTGATGGAATATGATGATTGAATGTTTAATTCAAGTTTATATTATATAATGATTTTGACAATGAAATATATGATGCATATGATTGTATTGTTATCGGCTAACTACTATTATGATGTACTAAGTTGGATGGAGGAACAGGCTTGAACCTTCGGAAGAGAGGGGGAGTATCACTCAGGAGAATAATTTGGTCTAGTAACCTTGATGAACCTAGTTGAGCATACACACACACACACACACACACCCTATTTATTCTAAGATGAGCCAAGTCAATTTGGGTGACTAGTAAGTAACCTTCTATCTTGGTTGTAAATGTTTTGCATTGGTTTATGATCTTGTTCTATAAGTACTTTAACTAGGGTTATATTATTGAGTCTTTATATCAGGTGAGAGATCTTATATGATCTTGGAATATGTTGGTCGATGAAGTATATACATAGAATGCATATATGTATATATGTGCATGTCCACAATAACTCATACATGTGAGTATATGTGTGCATGAGTATACGTAGGTAATGTGCCTACACATGCTCATGAACGGGTAACCCATATGTATGGGAGTATCAATTGGATAAAAGCAACATGTATATATACACACTTCATGTATACACATCATTTGATGAGTGTGTGCATATATGTATTTATATTTGATAATCGAAATTATATATATATATATATATATATATATATATATATATGTGTAAATATGTATGTATATAG
Organism: Sequoia sempervirens; assembly: GCA_007258455.2. Lineage (NCBI taxonomy): Eukaryota > Viridiplantae > Streptophyta > Pinopsida > Cupressales > Cupressaceae > Sequoia > Sequoia sempervirens. The sequence continues at coordinate 27,271 of VDFB02156481.1, read as the reverse complement.
TACGTTTGTAAAAACATATATACGTATATATGTATATATGTGTGTGTGTGGGTTATATATAATATATATATATATATATAATGTCTAAGTTATATATTGATAGCGCATATTATAATGTGTTGCATATGTATTATGGAAAACACATAAGTTAACATTATTGTTAACACATTTAAATGCAAATGAATATAGTGAAGTAAAGTGCATAAGTATAGCATTGTAAATGTTTATATTGCTATGGTTAAAATTGTGCATAAAGGAAGTGAAGACTAAATCAAATATAGACTTATTTACCACACATGAAAGGAGGAAGATAATTTATACATTGCAATGAGATTAAATGCAGATTTTAACAAGTAAGAATAAGTCTTGGCAACACTATCTTTTGGGGTGCTAAGTTGTGAAATGTGGCACCAAGTTTGAAGTGAGTGAAACAAATAAGAAGTCTAAAACCCACACCATGTATGGGTTTAGTATTTGGATAAATGTTAAACTCAATCAATGAAGTGTTGGCAGAAATATGAAAGGGTAGTCAACTTGCAAACTGATTAAGAAACCTGTAGCTTGTCTTTTTTATCCCTTGACCCAGTAAAGAGTCATGTTGTCTCTCATGAAGAGGTCGACTTAGCCATTAGAAGATTATGGACTTTTATGTGTTGCAAATTTTTGAGTTAATTAGCTAAGTTATTGCATGTGATTAGGAAGGTGGTAGAATTGCTAGCTAGTTTGTAGCCTTTGGTTGCTCAAATTTTAGTATATATAGAGGTGCTCTTCCTATCATTTGTTACACTTTTGATTCTAATTTCACCATCGCTATTCTGTTGTATTTTATGTGCAAGTGAGTTAGAGAGCTTGATATTTAGTGAGTTGCTTTGCAATTGTATTATTGAGGAAATTTGTGAGAGGCTAGTGTTTGAAGGCTAGTTGTTCTTTGGAGAAGTAGTGTTCGTAAAGGTGAAGGATAAGGTTGGAAGGAAGTATTATCAAGTTGGAACTTATATCCAAGCATGTTGTTTTTTATTCTTCCTTTGCTTATGTTTGAAATTTCATTTGGTTCTAATGCCTTTGTTTGGAAAGATTGTTTGAATGTATGATATGCTTGTTCTTATGATCTAGCTATTTCCTAGCTTTGGAATAATCTATGTATGCATGGTATGCATGATATGATAAACCTAGTTAATTCCTAGAATTGGATATGCTTGTGTGATTCTTAATTGAGTCTCAAATTAGTTAACTCTTATCATTGGGATTACGTTTATATATTATTGAATATGTGTGGCTTAAATGCTATTAGAACTATACTAGTTCGTTAAGTCTATTTAGATAATGCATGAGATAGAATATGTTGTTATCTTATAACAATTTTATGATTATGTTAATTTAAGAGGTTAGTAGATTTATTCCTGGGACTAGTGAAATCCATGGGAAAGGGGGTAACCTAGCTAGACACTAGATTGTGTACATGTATGGTTAGTATGATTATACCTAAGTTTTGTGAAATCCATGGGTAAAGGTATAACCTAGATAATCAGTTTATTATAGACTTGGGTATTCTTGGGGTTAGGGTATTCCTGGGGTTAGGGTATTCTATGGTTAAGGGAATTACCTTGTTGAATAATATATTATGTTATCACCTTAGGGTAAATGTGTGTTATTTTTATGGTCAATACCAAATCGAGCTTAAGAGTGGGTGGAAAAATGACTCACTTGAAGTATTGGGTGTTGAATTCTTTGGCCAAAGTAGTGTAAGTAGCCACTATTTACACTGTCAATTCACTGTAGTCCATGATTGCAATCTAGGCAAAGAAAATAAGGTGTGATAGATCTAGATTTGTAGGACACAACACTATTCTCGGGAAGGTCATGATTATGGGGTTACCAAACCAATCTCTTCGTCGAAGGGTAGGACCATCTTACCAAGTTTGGTAGATGTGCGAGAGACTGCAGTAAGTCCATGGTTGGAGGAAAAGCACTTGAGTGATGCTCACCCTCATATAGTTGGTAACCAATATTTGAGCATGTGGTGCCAGTTGGGGACACCTAGAATGTATATACCAAGTTATGGGAACATTTAGGAGGTATGCACCGACATTGGGGACATCTAGACAATTGTACTCTATTTATGTAACTTTATCTTTGAGCTCATAGAAGCCATGTAAGTAAACATGTAACTCTATTCATATTGAAGATTTGTAAATGAGAAATATTATCATGCAAATAGGTGATGTGAAATCATTGCTTGAATTATTGAGATGATTATATGTTATGCAATGGGGAAATTTGGAATGGTTATATTTCAAATGTGCATCTATTTATTCATGTAAAAACAAAAAAAAATTAAGGATCATATCATTAGTAGCTTAAACTTTAACTTGTGAGTAAAACATAGTAAAAATAATGGGTTCAACAATGGACATGTTACACAATCCTAAGATAACACATAAGGGATCCATGAATCTTGGGTTAGCATATGTCTTTGCTACAGTGATATAATTGGTCTTGAAATTATCATCATTCCCCAAATAACTCATAGAACAACAAGAACAAAGGAAGAATGACACGTAGAGAGAGAAAAAGAAGAAGAAGCATTTTGGGTCAACATGGAAGAGAACTAAATGTCTCAATTATTTGCATCGTCCCCAAAAGGAAAACATAAGACAAGTGAAAAGGTAAATGGTTGTGACATATTCGCTTCCTTTGTATCCTTGTACCAACAGAGTGACAAGGGTCATCCAAAGTAGGCTTACAAACATATAAAGACACACCAAGAAGCACGACATGGGGGATCACATTATGCACATGCAAACACAAAGAACATGAAAAGAAGACAAAGAAAAGACTAATATGGCACATGCGAGTCAAACTATAGTAGTTCATTTGCATCCCAATCTTGTTCATCATATGTGGAAGGTGGACAACTAGCCAAAGGGACAACGACAAGTGTCATACTAGAAACATCACTAGGTTCAACACATGATGAGTCACTCTTGTTAGGAGGATCATCATGGTTGTTATCATCTAAGTTCATGGAAGAGGAAAACAATAAATTCATATCATTATGCACTTCTTCATCAATCTTAGCAAACTCATCATCATCATCCAAATTAATCATGACAGTAGGCCTAATGAAAAAATGTCCATTGAAGTTTTGTGTTGTTGTGGCGAAGGTGGAGAATCATCATGTATTGCTTGAGTTGGTGTTTGATCTTGGTTTTTGGTTTTGTTCTTTTATTCTAATTGATGAGCAATAGCATGACATCTATGTCTACGCACTTTAGGATTTCGGTTTCATCTTGCATGATTTTCAAGTTGTGAAGGTGTAGGAGTGGGTTGATCAACCATTGGTTTATTTTCTTCCCAAAATGGAGGAATGAAAGGAACCATGGAATGTTGTTCAACCAATTTCTCTTTGTCTTTATAAACTTGTTTATTCTTAGGAGGCACAACATGAATCGTATAGTTTTCTCTTGGTTTCTTATAGGAAATAAGCAGAGGTTTTGTCTTAGTTACTTGGAAGGGATTTTGGTTCAATCATGGCTTCATCAAGTATAGGAGACTCAATCAAGGGTTGAGGCATGTTGCTAAGAGAAAATTTTGTTATGCGCTTTCCTTGAAATTTTGGTAAGATTTGAAAAAGAAGTCCTCATGAGGCTAAATAGGTTCCAGGGGCTTAGGCCAAAGGAAATCCAATGAGAAATTCCCACAAGAAGACACAGGATTAAAGCCAATATGATGCATAGTAAAGATTCCATTTCCAAATGGAAATTTTAAGCATGTATTCACTATTGATGGGTTGACACCCATGGAGTGTAGCCATGGATAGTCAAGTTTCACACATAATTGGTCTGATGACAGGATGATGGAGAATGAGACATTCAATTTGTTATCATAGAATCTAGCAGTGTTCGATTCACGAATAACCCCCTACGAAACTTGTTTGTTTCATAGTTTTATGATACTCAAGCATGCAAAAAAAGGTGAATTTCAATTCACCTTGATGCACGGTCCCAAATCTCAAACATTTTGTTTGAGTGTTTTCCCCAGTCTGTCTTCCGAAGAGCTTTGAAACGAGCATCTTCGTCAGCCCTCAACCTTTGGGAGTTTGAACAATTGTCAAACATGTTGGAGTGTTGATTTTCAGCACTCCTACATGTTCCCTTAGTAAATTTTAACTCCAAGTATTGGAGTGCCAAAAATCAATGCTCCTACACTTTACAACTAACTTTAAAATGCATAAGCACTGATTTTCAACGCTAGTGCATTTTCCCTGGGTCATCAATTACATGCATAAGCAGTGATTTTTAACGCTTATGCATCTATTACGCCATTAATTTTTCCATGATCGACACAAAATTTGAGTGAATTTATTACACTTCTTAAGTGACTTTTAAGTCATCTTAAGACTAATCAAACCTCATTTTGATTCGCCTTCCACCTCTCCTCTGCATGTTGAGCAATCTTCGAACCACCTAGGTTGCAACTGGAGATTTTTTCTTGTTTTCTCGAGCTAAAGTTTTCAACATTTCACATTTTCTATCAGGCCTATTTTTATTTCTTCCTCCTCGTCATTCTTTCTTTCTATTTTTCTCAAAGAAACTCTATAGATCCTTGATTAAATGTCGCCTCCTACGTTTTTAGTTAGTAGGGTTTTCATCTTTTCATATTGTGAATTCTTCTCCCTCTTTCCATATTGCGCCCTTCTCTTTGTATTTTTCTTAGGGTTTTTGTTTTCATTTTGAAAATGCGTCCTAAATCGAATTCCCCTTGCAACATCAACCATCCTTGCCACTCCTATAGTTTCAAATCTACAAACTGTTGATATCTTGTCAAGCTCTCCCTCATCCATCCCAAGTTTTTCCTCTTTGTCTTTTAACGTTACATTTGAAGTTGAATTTAATAGATTTATGAATGATTCTTTGTAGAATCAACTTGGTATGCATCCTATTGGAGCAATCATGATAGATACTACCCCAATTTTTACCATACCAAGCATTTCTATAGAAGTGACTACAACGCAAGAGTTGATGGTGAGTCAAGAAGCCTATACTTCCTCTCTTCCCCTTGGTTGGTATCTCAAGTATCAAAATGAAAGAAACAAATGATATCTCCAGAAGAGCTAGATCTTGAAGAGGTAGCCCCTCCAAAAGCCAAGGGGAACAAAAAGGTGAAGGTACATTCAAGGCCTCATGTTGATAAGACTGGTCATAAGTTTGTAGAAATTGGCCTACCCCCACAAGAGGAAGATGTAAACATGGAGGACTACACTGTCACGAGAGTCCAACTCAGAAAAGTGACAAATGAAAGTGCCAAGGAAGATGCACAAGTAGTCTTGGATGCGTTGGCAGGAAGGCTTGACAAGATGGAACAATCCCAAGATATGTACAAGCAGAAGGCCAAACACTATGTAGTTGTTTTGAGGATACTTGCAAGCTCTTTAGGAAATATACAACCCATGGCTATTGTAAACCTTGAGGAACCATTAGTACAAAAAGCAGAGAAGGCCACTCAAATAGCCAAGCTCAAATCATAACTTGATAAAGAAGAAAGTATTCATTCCCAAGAGAAAAAAGAAATGGAAACATGCCTATCATTTTGGTCATAAATGAAGCAGGAAAAGCTCAGTTATTGGTGGAAGTTGGGGTAATTCCTGACAAGGAGAAATATGTGGAGGTAAGAGAATCACTCAAGCACCGTATTCAAGTGATCAAATCTCTTATCGAAGATATCCACCAAATGCAAGAAGATGTTGAAGTACATTGTACTATCCTTGAAAATGGAGTCAAGGAGTTATCGGGTAAGCTTCTTGATGAAGATCATATTTTCCTCCTGGCTAGTGAACTTTCACAGATCTACAAGGAAGCCATCATGAACCAAGTTGAGGATGCGAACTTTTCAAATGCCTCAATGCATATTCTTTGTGATATATGACTAACTCTATATAACCTCAAGACGCATCTTAACAAATTCAAGAAGGTTCATTCATCTTCCAGAAGGTCAATCACAAGAGTTCACACCCTTGTCGATTACACCGTCAGTTCAGATGATACATTCATACTAGAGACCAAGAAGAAATATGAAGACTTTTGCGCCCAAAGCAAGGAACCATGAAGACTTCTTTTCTCCAGTGTTGAATATTTTTATGCTTTCCTTTACGCATTTTGTAAATAGTTTTCGACATCTTAAATGTCTTTTCAACAAATGTAATTACATGTAAAATCTAAGATGTTTTCCCAAAAAGATGGACAACATTTTTTACTAAGTCAAAGTTAGGTGAGATTTTCCTAATTTAACTCACCTAACTTTCCTAGTTTTTCTCATCTAATTTCCTAGATTTTCTCTTCCCTCTCTTTTATAAATAAGAGGGAATTCTATTGTAATCTTTGTCTTTTATCTCTTGCAACGAAGTGCTTTTGATTTTGAAACAAATGTATGAAACTTTGTGTTCATCTTTGTGAATCTGAATCTGATCAATAAAGAAGAAAGTTGCATACCAAAATTTGTGTTGGAATCGATTATCTTATGGTTTGATCAAATTGGTGGTGATTAGTGTGTGAGATATAAGGGCTTTGAATAAATTTGTGTAGACTTTGTGTTGCACTCTTTATTCAGATTTGTGTTTATATTTGGATGATTATTGGTGGATTATCTACAAGACTTTGTGCTTGTAATTGTTCATGTTGTTTGTGTAATTGTTGTATCTAAGAAGACTTTGTGCTTCTAATATGAAAAACATTGCATCTCTGAAGGATCCATCGATGAAAAGCTATAGAATGACTTTGTGCCTTCGTGAGCTCTTCTTCCTTATTTTATTGTTTATTATTTTCATGCTGGTATCTCTAAGCTTTTCTTTGACAAGATAAAGATATTGGAATTACTGTTTTGTTTTTAGTTTAAAGTTGCATTGAATCAAAACTATCAACCGTGAAGCATTGTAAAACATATTCTCTAAAAAAAGAGAGAAGTATGAATGTGACACACCCCCCATCTCATAATTGTAGTGTACATTTTGTGAATACTATATTAGTTTTACTTTAGTTTCAATCAGCAGTAAGAAGGATGCCTCCCCTTTCTGAGAGGAGAGATTACATCTCACACAGTTGTGGTTGAAATCAAGGTTGTGTAGTCTATTGAAAAGGGATTACATAATTTTCACCCAACAGTTTTTGGCAACTCCACTAGGGAACGACAGACGCAATTAAAGCCTCACGCTTTTGATTAAAGTGAATAAGTTTTCCATTTTCTTATTTTGATCTTGTATATTGTTATTTTTAATCTCTATCTTGTTTAGATCTCCATTCTGGCAGATAGAAGGTATATGCGAGGATTGAGGGCTCAAGGAGTAGCAAATCCACTTTTTGAAGACTTGTTGCAACTTAATTCTCTACCTACTCCTCTACGAGTAAGGTCACCGTTGAAGCGCACAAGTTATACTCCACGAAGGCTAATATCGCCTCTTTTGAGTGAATCTTTTGTTTTCCACAGAGTTCCAGTGCAAGTACCTGTCGTGCAACCTATCATGGCCACACCACCTCTAGGACCATGGGGAAATGCTTTCGGTCCCCTTCGTTTAGCTGCACCTCTTCATGAACTTCCACGTGTTTCGAGAAAGCATCTTTTGAATTTTCTAGGCGATGGAAAACAACATCTTGATGAACACATTTTTTCCTTCTACATCATTTGTGGTGTTCTCGACATAGAGCATGAAGAATTTTCTGTAAGATTGTTCATCAAATCTCTCCAAGGGGTTGTTTCTGAATGGTTCTATACTCTTCCAAATGCTTCAGTCACCAACTGGGCCACTCTTCACACAAAGTTTGAAGAAAGATTCAAACCTTCTGAAGATGCACATACCTTGTTGGCGCATCTCACAACCATGCGGAAAGAGGCCCATGAACCCATGTGTGATTTCGTGGCTAAGTTCAACAAGTTGGTGACCTAGATCCCCAATGATGCAAGACCAATGAATCATAATTTGAAGTGCTTTTTCATCAATACGTAACTCCCCAAAGTAAGTTTCTTCTTGCGTAGGGAAAATCTTGCCAATGTTGAAGCAACTCAACAATTAGCAACAAGTCTTGAAGATGATATGATCCTTGCTAGAGAAATAAGGATGAGCATCAACACCAACAAAAGGATGCAAGCATCAGGATCTTCAACATCTAATGCCAATGCTCTGAATGCCACTTCCAACTTCACTTATCCCATGGTCCAAAAGCTGGCGAATGAGATCTTGGCTTTGAAAAAGCAAGTTTCCAAAAACAATACCTACAAGGATGTCCCAATGAGGACTTTTCCCAACTATGTTGGAAACAAAAATTAGAATCACCTCCCAACTCCCTAAGGAAAACTCGCTCTGGAAGCTCCACCTAATAATACTATAGTAGGATACTATGAGGCTGAACAAGATGAATATGCATAGCCAGATTATCCTGTGGAAGAAAGTATTGATCTCTTTCAAGATGAAGAAATGGAATCAGTTGGCGACTCCAAAATTGCCTACTCACAAATGCAAATGAAACTGATCAGGAGGACCTAGTGACAAACACGTAAGCTATTTTTATGCAGAAACAACAAAATCAACTTGATCAAGCTCAAGTTGCTACTCCACCAACAAAGGAGAAGCTTCCAGTTAGTATTTCCAATAGAGGGTCTCCTCTCCCTTGGCAACCAAAGAAGGCAGTGAACCAACAAGTAAGTGCTCCTCGTCCCCCTCAGTTAGTTCCCATTGTTCCCAAAGACAATCTCCCAGTTCTGAAGACCAGCGTGCCTTTTATCAAACCCATCAGTGAAGTTACCTCATCTACTTAAAAAAATTATTTCCAAGCTTTCAACATTATTGACCATTCCAAGAAAACCAAGGTCCAAATGTCTAAGGTTGAGTACCTCAAAGCAAATCCCAACTAATTTGATAGGCTTGTCAAGTTCGTGAAAGATAAAGGAATTACCCCAAATCAGGATCCACCTCTTGATGTTCATGTTGCTCCAAAGGTCTAGATGCCATAGAATAACCTGGTTTCCACCCCTTCAGTTGCATCTAGGCATATTGATTTGTTCTTTATTTTTTTACTTGTCAATGGTTTTAAATTAAGCAACTGTGTTATAGATTCTAGCACATCAGATAATGTGATGCCAGCTAAGGTAGCTACTACCTTAGGCTTGAATCTGACCAAAAAATTTAGTCATTGTTTCTCCATGGAGAACAAACAAGTACCCTTTATCAGTCAGATCAAAGATGTGCAGTACGTATTTACTGCGTCCCAGAAAAGAAAATAAATATGACAGTTCTAGTAGCTGACATTCCAGCATCTTAGAGAATCCTTCTTGGATGCAATTTTTGTAAGGATGTTGGAGGTGAATTGAACATGGACATTTCTAAAGCCAGGATACCTATGAAAGGCGTGATGCAAAAGTTGATTCCTGAAAGGGAGTCAAAAAATTTAGTTACTCAATCAAATGATCCAAGAGCTCAAATTCTATTTGAGTCTTCAAGCATTGGAACGTATTATCTACAAACATAAGAGGTTGGTGAATCTTCAACAAGACATGAGTTGGAGAGTGATGATTCTTCCTCAACAACAAATGAGTCATCATTGGGCGATTTTTCTATCTCTGATCATGAAGCTTCATCAAATGATAAAGCTACAGATTTTAATATTGTTAGTCTTGGTGACCCAAACGGTGTTTGGTTACTTGATTTTGATGGTAGTTTCTCTTCCACCGATTCTGGAGTGGGAATGGTTTTCATTTCCCCTACAATAATTTTTTTTCTTTCAAATTATAGTTTGACAACACTAATAACACTGTCGAATATGAAGCTTTGTTATTTGGAATGCAAGTTGCATGAAAGAAATGTATCAAAAAAATTCATGCATAAGATGATGTTGAGTTGATAGTGTTTTAGGTAAGGAATTTGTATTAGACAAAAAATGACAAGCTTAGGCATTATCACAATCCTGTTTAGGATTGAATTGAAGAATTTGAGGCTTTTGATATATCTGTAGTTCCAAGGGAATATAATGACAGAGCTGATTCCTTAGCAATTTCAGCCATGCTCTTGATACCACATAAAGACTTTCAAGGTTCCACCTATACCATCGAGTTGGTTTTCTGCCCAAGTGTTCCTAATAATTCAGAGAACTGGCAGAATTTCAATGACGATCATCAAATTGTTTCCTTTTTGGAGAAGGAATTTTTTTTTGATGAATTGTACTTTTAAGGAAGTGATTCTCCACATCGAGAATCTATGTTTGATATGGATCCAGTTACGGGTGAAGAATTCTTGCAGCTCAAAGGGAATAAAATTCCCAAGGGGTTAGTATCTCTAGAGAAACTTTTTGATAAGTATGATCACTACGTCAAGAAGCAACTCTCAGACTCTGATTCGTTTAATGAGGTTGAACAGATCAACTTAGGAACTAAAGCAGATCCTAAGATGGTAAACATTGGCAAGTGTTGCACGGTTGAGGAGAGGAAGCATTTTTCTAATTTGTTACAAGAATATATGGATGTCTTAGCATATTCATATGAAGATTTGAAATCATTTCGGCCAAAGGAGGTGCAACACGACATTCCCCTTAAGGTTGGAGCGTTGCCTTATAAAAAAAAGCAAAGGCAATACAACCCAAAGATTTCTAGAACAATCCTTGCGGAAGTTAAAAAAATGTTGAACACCGAAATAATATTCCTTATCCATCATTCCACATGGATAGAAAACATTGTTCCCGTTCGTAAGAAAAATGGTGAGATCCATATTTGTGTGGATTTCAAAAATTTGAACCAGTTGTCACTCAAGGATAATTATCCTCTTCTAGTGATGGACCAAGCTCTAGAAAACGTGATTGGATCCGAAATGCTCTCCATGTTGGATGGTTTTTCTGGTTACAACTAGATTGAATTCAATTCAAGTGATCAACACAAGATGACTTTCACAATGCCATGGGGTACCTTTACATATCGCAGAATGCCTTTTGGCCTGATCAATGTTGGCACTACGTTTCAACGAGTTATGGACTTGGCTTTTCATGACGTGATGGGTAAGTTCATTGTGGTGTATCTTGATGATCTTACGATTTTCTCTAAAAAGCGTCATGAACATTTTTACCATCTAAGGAAAATCTTGGAGAGATTTCCACAACATGGTATTTCCTTGAACCCCAAAAAGTCAATTTTTGGGGTTACAGAAGGTAAACTTCTTGGTCACATGGTGTCTACAGAAGGAATCAAGATTGACTCAGAAAGAGTTAAAGGTATTAAATCACTCACTCTACCATCAAGCAAGAAGGTTATCCACTCCTTTGGAAAAGTAAACTTTCTGCAAAAATTCCTTCCAAACTTTGCAGAAAAGACTCATCATATTATTAATATGATGAAAGGGAATACCACTTTTCATTGGACGATAGAAGGAAAAGTTTCATTTGATGGTATCAAAGAGGTCATTGCTCATGCGCCAGTGTTATTCTTCCTGAACTACACCAAATAATTCATCATGTATAGTTATGCTTCCAAGCATACACTTTTGGTGATTCTAGTGCAAGAAAATAGTGAGGGTTTTGAATCTCTGATTGTATTCATGAGTTGCCTCCAAAGAATTATGAATTGAAATATTCCCAGATGGAAAAACATGCTTTCACTATGGTCAAAGTTGTTAAACATTTTTGGTTCTACATTCTTAACATCCATGTCAAAGTTCTAGTCCTAGATTCAACTATTAAGCCCATCTTAACACAACAAGAGTTTGGAACAAAAAGAGGCAATTGGATTTCCAAGATTCAAGAATATGACATAGAAATCAAGCCTGCCAAGTTGATACATGGGCGAGGACTATGTCAGCTCATCGTTGAAAATAATCCTGAGGAAGAAGTTTCAAAGACTGAGGAGTTGAATCCAAGTGAACTTCCAATGGTGTTGTTTTTCAATACAATTGATGAGTGGTATTCCAACATTTCTCATTTCCTCACTTATGAGGAATTTCCCAATCATTTGACTTCAAAGGAAAAGAGAACCATCAAGTTAAAATAAAAAAATTTGTCTTATGGGACAATGGTTTGTACAAGCATGCATTGGATGGAACCTTTTTGTGATGTGTTGATGGAGAACAACATAAAAAAATGTTGAATTCATACCATGACTTGACATGTGGAGGAAACTTTTCAGTGCCAGTGACCGCTCACAAGATCGTGATATCTAAGTACTATTGCCCCACACTCTTTCAAGATGCATACTCTTGGGTGCATAAGTGTGAGCTTTGTCAACAGTTTGTAGGCAAGTTAAACTTGGTAGATTTTCCTTTAAAACTCATCGTTATTGAAGATCCTTTCTAGTAGTGGGGAATTGACTTCATCGGTGCAGTAAATCCACCATCAAGTGTGGGACACACCTATGTCCTAACTACAATTGACTATTTCACCAAGTGGGTGGAAGTAATTCTGACTAAGCATGCTACTTATGAAGTAGTATGTAGTTTCTTAAAAGAAAACATCATTTTCGAGTTTGGTTTGCCGAACAAAATTGTTGCTGACAATGCTTCTGCCTTCTCATCAAATGAGATCACTGAGTTATGTTTCGAACATGGCATAAATTTGTCACATTCTTTTGACTATTACCCACAAGGTAATGGTCAGGCTGAATCAAGCAACAAGAATTTGGTGACTATCATCCACAAGTTGGTGGACAAGAATCAATGTTTATGGCACAAATATTTGTATGACACTTTGTGGGTAGAAAATAAATCCAAAATGGGCAATTGGTATGTCTCCTTTCCAACTCTTATACGGGTTGAATGTAGAAATTCCCATAACCTTAGAACTTCTAGCCCTCAAATTGGCTAAGGCCATTGAGGATGAGACTTTTGATAACTCTGTCGATAAGTGTGTGATGTATCTCTCTGAATTGGAAGAGAAGCGAGTTCAAGTGGTTGACCACATCGTGGAACACCAGGACCAAGTAAAGAATCTTTTTGACAAGAAGGCCAAATCTCAAGATTTTCAAATTGGTGATCTTGTTCTCTTGTGGGACAAACAAAGAGAACCAAAGGGTATGCACAGGAAATTTGACTCACTATGGACAGGACCTTTCAAAGTTCACCAGTTGCATGGAGAAAATAGTTTCTTGTTGGCATACGAAGATGGAACGCCATTTTCCCTTCCTCACAGTGGGCAACATCTCAAACACTTTACACAATAAAGTGGCAGGCGTTCGAATGTATAAGTCCTTGTGTCTTTTTGTTTTCGTCGCCTGACTCTATGCCCAATGGATGGATAAAATCACTTTAATTCTAGAGTTCTTCTCCCTTCATTTGTTTCTAAGAATGACTGAAGGAAGTTCCCCAATTGGAGCTAGCTATTATCATAGAATCTAGCGGCTCTCGATTCACGAATAACCCCCTACAAAATTTGTCTGTTTCGTAGTTTTGTGATATGCAAGCACAAAAAATGAGGCAAATTTCAATTCACCATGATGCACAGTCCCAAATCTCAAACATTCTATTTGAATTTTTTCCCTCGTTCTTCTTTCGAAGAGCTTCAAAACGAGCATCTTTGTTAGCTCTTAACCTTTGGGAGTTTGAAAAATTGTCAAACATGTCGAAGTGCTAAGTTTTAGCACTCCTACATGTTGCCTTAGTAAATTTTAACCCAAGTGTTGGAGCATTGAAAATAAGTGCTCCTACACTTTACAACTAACTTTAAAATGCACAAGTGTTGATTTTCAGTGCTAGTGCATTTTTCCCTAGTTCATCAATTGCATGCATAAGCAGTGATTTTTACCGCTTATGCATCTATTCCGCCAATTTTCGCCATGATTGATGCAAACTTCGAGTGCATTTATTACACTTCTTAAGTGGCTTTTAAGTCATCTTAAGACTAATCAAACCTCATTTTGATTCGCCTTCCACCTCTCCTCTGCGTGTTAACCGATCTTTGAACCACTTAGGTCGCAACTGAAGATTTTTTCTTGTTTTCTCGAGCTAGAGTTTTTAGCATTTCGCTTTTTCTATCAGGTACATTTTTATTTCTTCCTCCTCATTGTTCTTTCTTTTTATTTTCCTCAAAGAAACTCTATAGATCCTTGATTAAATGTCACCTCCTATGTTTTTAGTTAGTAGGGTTTTGATCTTTTCATATTGTGAATTCGCCTCCCTCTTTCCATGTCACGCCCTGCTATTTATATTTTTGTTAGGGTTTTTGTTTTCATTTTTCAAATGTGTCCTAAGTTGAATCCCCCTGTAGCATAAACCATCCTTTCCACTCCTACAGTTTCAAATCTATAAATTTTTGATATCTTGTCAAGCTCTCCCTCATCCATCCCAAGTTTTTCATCTTCATCTTTTGACATTACATCTGAAGCTGAATTTAACAGATTTATGAATGAGTCTTTGCATAATCAACTTGGTACGTAGCCTATTCGAGCAATCATGACAGATACAACCCTGATTGTTACCATAGCAATCATTTCTATAGAAGTGACTGTAATGCAAGAGTTGATGGTGAGTCAAGAAGCCTATACTTCCTCTCTTCCCCCTTGGTTCATATCTCAAGTATCAAAATGAAAGAAACAAATGGTCTCTCCAGAAGAGCTAGATTTTGAAGAGGTAGCCCCTCCAAAATCCAAGGGGAAGAAAAAGGTGTGTTGGGTGAAAATTATGTAATCAACTTTCGACAGATTACACAACTTGGACTTCAGCCACAGCTATGTGAGATATGAATCTCTCCTCTCGGAAAGGGGAGGCGCCCTTCTTACTGCTAAGAGAAACAAAAGTAAATCACAAAAGTAATTACACAATGTACAAAAAATTCACGGAGTGGGGGGGGTGTGTTACATTCATCCTTCTCTCTTTTTTCAGAGAAGATGTTTACAATGCTTCACGTGTTGGAAGTTCCGAATTCTTGATAACTGGAAACGAACAACTAGCAGTAATACCAATATCTCTATCTAGTCAAAGCGAAGCCGTAGAGATACCAGAAGAAATTACAACAAATAAAATTAAAAGGAAAGCTCACGAAGGCACAAAGTCGCTCGTGAGCTTTATCAATGTTGGATCTCAGATAACGCACTCATTTGCTACTTAGAAGCACAAAGTCTCTTTAGACGCTAAATCTTCAAACAACATGAATGATTACAAGCACAAAGTCTTGTAGATCCTTCGACAAAGTATCCAAGAGAATGAATAATTATAAGCACAAAGTCTTATAGATTATCCAACAAGAACATGCAAGAGTATAAATGATTATAAGCGCAAAGTCTTATAGATCACTCAACCAATGATAAACAAAATAACAATGCAATCTAAATAATAGATGTAACACAAAGTTTACATCAACCACTTAGAGTCTTTCAGATTCCTTGAACTAATCACTACCAAATCAAATCAACTTACAAAAGTATTGAATCCAACGCAAAGTCTAGCTTGCAATCCTTTTCTTTATTGATTGACCATTCATTAGCATTTAACGAAAGTTTCACAAGCATAAAAGGGCAGCACCAAGCAAAAGACAAAGATAATATTATTAAATGAAAATCCCCACCTTATATAGAGGATGAGCAAAAAGAAGGAAAGAGATTGAGAAAATCGCGGAGAGTTTAGAGCTTCATTTTAGAAATCTCACCTAATCCACCAAAGTCAAAGTGTAATTTTGTTTTGAAAATATACCCTTTGGACTTGGTGTAATTACAATTTACAAAATGACATTCGAAATGTCGAGAAATACTTACAAGATGCATAAAGGGATGCACCGGAAATGTCTAACACTGAGAATAGGGGGCCGCCTAATGCTTTTGACATTTACAGCGAAGTCTTCAAATTTCCTCTCAGCCCCGTGACCTAACTTCTATCCTTAGGGATCATAATGTAAAATCCACAATGGTGAATTTCTCGCGGATCGATCTCATGGCAGATGAGGAACCTTTTGCACCAAGATGCTACTTTCAGTTATTCAATGTGAGCCTGTATCACAATGATGTTTACGGCTTCAGGGTGTCCGAATCCGTCGATCAGCCCCATGATGGCTTCCTTTGAAGATCGTGGATATTTCAAGGGCTCTGTGAGGGATACGATATCCTCAAGAAGTTGACCAGCAACTCGATGATACTTTTTGTCAAGAATGTTATGGCGTCTGGCCAACATCTTCCTCGGCATTTGCAGGAAGATCTTCACGAGAGATTGAACCACTCGGAATCTGTGTTTCAGCTATTCTCTAATTTCTACAAAAATTTTCTTTACGAAATTACCCCTAACCTCCACCAATTTGGTTACTTTTACCTGCTTCATTCACCATGACAACAGCATTTTTTTCATGTCTTCCCCGAAAGTGCACTTTTTCTTTTATCAAGCTCGTGGTGAGCTTGGCCAACATGGTGGCTTTCTCATCCGCAGCCAAAAATTATCTCGATCTCAGTACTGGCGATCTTTCAACAAAGTCATACAACACCCTGCCTTTGGAGGCGAATTTCTCAGCTTTCTTGACAGCTGGGTCTTCAATATTTACCACTGTCAGCGGTTGTGCATTACTTGGAGAACCGACAAGTCTCTTTACAACAGTGGCATAATGCTCTGCCCTCTGTTTGTACATGTTACGAGATTGCTCAACTTTGTCTAGCCTTCCTGCCAAGATATCCAAAGTGACTTGCGCATCGGCTTTTGCACTTTCGTTGGTAACCTTGCCAAGCTGGACCTTTGTTACTGTGTAGTCCTCCATATTGACATCACCTTCTTGATTCGGCGGTATGCCAATTTTAGCATACTTGAAATGTACTTGTCAACATCTCACTTAGAGTATATTTTTACCTTTCTTCCTTTTCGCCTTTGAATTTCATCTCATAGTCGAGCCTCTCGAGAAATCATTTGCTTTTACGCTCGACACTTGGAGATATTAGCCAAGGAGGAAGAAAAGAAGTGTGAACTGATTTACCGCCAAGTCACGCCATTGCCACCTCCTCGGGTTATTGTTGTCACATCCGGAATCAATTATCGGGTATCGTGATTAATTGAGGAAGTGTTTGTCATCATCGTTCACAGTCGTATTAATATCAAGTTGATCACGATCTATCTTGAACATTGAATCATCGGGCGATATCATATACATGGCGACAAGCTTAGAATGGACGATGGTGGGCTGATGATATCAACCGTATGGATGCCGTCACCTAAGGAGTATCAAGCCGGGTTGATGCTGCAGGGATAGGTGATATCTCGGCTGCAGGAATGCTTGTGGTAGGAATAGGTGACGAGGGAACAGGAGGTGGAGGAGTTCTTGACTCAAGAGGGGTATGAGGAACGTTTGAAATCACGGGCGATGATGTTCTATGGATTTCCTCAACTACGTTCTCGGGAGGAGTAGTTATTTCTTCATCATGCTCGGGTTCCTGTTGATCACCTTCTTGTCTCTCCGAATCTGGCTCACCTTCGAAGTCACCTTCGCATCCTTCTCTAATCTTCTTACTCCACTTTGCCCGCCGTAAAACTCCTTTCTACATCGAGTCTCGCTCGCTGAATCTTCTACCCTGTTGATGCAACGCTTGAAGTACTTCTTCATCTGGACCACCTTCCGAATGGGCTTTTACCCTCGTGAGCTGCATATGGATGAGATTCTCATATTCTCGCCTTTGGACAGCTCCTCGGGTATCTTTCACCAACAAGGAACTTGATCCTTGGACCTCTTCGCTGAAGAAGGTGGGAACCGTCACATTTGCTCTTTGTCATGAGTTCTGGCTGCTATGCATTTCCGCTTCTGACTCTCCCTTCGAAGTCCGTCCTCGAACTTTCATCAGATGACCATGTTTCTTTTGGTAACCGTCTTCCGTTGGCTAGATTGGTCTCACTTTCTCTATGCCGGTGACCTCTTTTCAGACCATCAGATCAAGCAGTAATGGCCTCTTTAGCAATGCCTTACTCATCATAGACATCATTCATGATATCACCTGGATCTTCAAAATCCTCTGGTAGGTCAGCAATACCAAGATCTCTGATTTGTTGAACAGTCAACCTGTAATAGTCCATTTTACGAATGGCTTCTTCATCTCTGCAATCTGCCCAGATGTCTTCAAAATGGTACCTGTGTTGGTGACCCTTTTGCAACTTCTTTTCCGACATTCAGAGTCAAAATCAAACCTATAACTGTAGGTTTTGATGGTCATGATCTGCATTTCAGCATAGACAGACTTAGCCTTTTGTGCAATTTGGATAGTATATCTGCCGATGGTGAGTGGGAACTTGAATCCACGCTTGTGGTTGCTTCTTCGTTCTTTCTGCACTGACATCAGCTGTCTGCATGTTTCCATGAGAACCCACTTATCCGAAGGATAACGTGGTAGCATGTAGGGACAACCGATGTAACAACCTACTCTCAAGTAAGTAAACGTTGGGAATTGGAGAAAAATACATCCAACTTTACTTACTACCTTATAAGCCTCATCAGACACTCTTCTTCTTTCCAAGGCTGGATCAAAATTGAAGAGTAAAGGTGCAAAGAAATCATCAGTGACCTGTCTGAAATGATGAAAGCTCTCCTTTAGCTCCAACTGATAGAAATATCTGTACACAGGCACCATCATTCGATTCCCCTTTGTAGATAGACCTGGGAATTGTCTCATCACAACTGCTGCATACACCAGGTAAGAAGTCATGTAGAACTTCAATGTAGAAGGAGCGTTGATCAACTGTTTGTGCATCTCATCACTGATTTGTTTACCCCAGTCAATATGCACCTTCTGCCTCCTTATGATCCTGATGTACTCATACATCCAATCGTGAAAGGTGGATGATTCTGGCAAACCTTTCACTCTGCTCAGAAACGTGATCATATCTTTGACGTCATCTTTGAAGTCACTCAGAGTCCTTTCGCTCATCTAGAACAGACTATCATAGCCTTTTGAGCCATTGGAGGTTTCATCACCGCTTGGCTTATTGAGATCAAAGATCTAAAAATCTCCTCGCTTTGATATAGAAATGTCAATATATTTGTCCATGTGAGGAACCTTGAAGATGATGTCAAAGAAATCGGGGTCGAGTCTTAGAATCTCGTGCCCGGAAGAGTCGATCACACTTCTGCTTTCTCGGATGTAATGAGACGCAATTTGAAGAACAAACTCAGTATTGTGTGCAGCTGTGGGGAACATCGCCACCAAGTGGAGATTGCTGTGTACGATTGCCCTCATTGAATCAGGGAGAGGCTTCGTCTCTGTTAACTTTGCGAAGTCAACCAAGTCTTGATGGCCAACTTCTGTATCCTTTATTTCTTCAACTTTCGAAAGCACCATAGTTGGTGGATAGACGCCTTGATATTTGTACTTCATCTTGCTTTTTGCTTTCGAAGAAGAAGGAGGCTTCGTAGCAGTCATCAAAAGAACACTGAGCACTCTTGACTTGACGATCTCTGAGAGTAGACTGCAATCCGTCTAGCCAGAACAAATACCAATTGTTAGGAAACATGGGAAAGCATGAAATGAGCACGAGGGTGGAAAAGCATGGAGCAGATGGTGAGGCACGAAAAACGATGCATGAATGCAGAAAAACGAAGCTCAGGGATGCACTGGTCAAAAATGAAGTTCATTTGGAAAGGTCTGGGAAAAGCCTGCAAAAAGTGTAAGGGCGCTAAAATTCAGCGCCCTTACATTCTGAGAAAATTGCTTTTGGTGTAAGGGCGCTAAATTTTAGCGCCCTTACACTTTTCAGTGTTAGGCAAATTTTTGACATTCTCAAGATGTCATAGCGCTAAAATTCAACGCTTTAGCTTTTGAGAAAGATGACTTTGATGCAAGGGCACTAAATTTTAGCGCCCTTACATCTTACAGTGTTAGGAAAAATCTCATCTTCTCAAAAATTTCCTAGCGCCAAAATTCAGCGCCTCTGCTTTTTTCTTGATAATTTTGAGATGCAGATGTAAGAGGGAATGGCGATAGCGTTGAGGCTTGGAGAAGGCAATTTGTTTGATTAACTTTGAAATGTCATTCGAAACCATCTCCATTCTATTACATTTTCATTCAAAGGTCAAAGGAATTCTTTTTCACAATGGCGAATCTTTCCAATGTTTACCAAAATGGATGAAGAACTTTTGACAAAGATACCTCAATGTAAGCATGGCGGGTAGATAGAAATTCTCAAGTGATAATGCGCACAGAGGAGAAAGGTAGGAAGAAACGCGTATGAAAGACAAGAGAAGAAATGCGTATGGGTAGGGTTAGCAAAGACTTGCCATTAATCTTGCAATGAAAGCAAACAATGAAAGGCAAACACGAAGATGAAAACGCGAAGTAAGAGAAAGACGTATCCAAATGAAGGAGGATCCCATTGCGTAAAGAAAAGAAAAACACGAATGGAGGACACGAATGGAAGGAACAAAAATGAATGAAATGAAAAACGTGAATGAAGAAACCAAAACGCGTATGATAACCATGGATATATACAAATGGAAATACAAAACCAAATGAAAGTCTTACTAGGGCCAAATGCAAATATTGCTGAAGAGATGAATGGCAGAAATCTTCCAAACGCAAATTTGCAGATGAGAGGTAATTTGCCCAGCAAGAGGAGAGACAAAAAGAAATAAAATACAAACAACAAAAGTGGCGAATTCATTCACTTAATTGCAAATGAAAATTAAAAACCTAACTCAAGTCATGCAATAAATTTAGGCACGAAAAGTGGCACGATTGACGAAAAATGTGAAATCGTGAAGAAACGTGCTAGAGGCATAAAAAAAAAAAGTTAAGTGTCAAAAGAAAATGTAACGGCGCTAAAATTTAGCGCCCTTACATTTTTTGGAAATTCACTGCATGTAGGGGCGCTAAATTTTAGCGCCCTTACATTTCCAGACTTAGTCAAATTTTTAGAATTTCCCTGCAGGAGCGCACTTTTTCAGTGCTACTGCATCTTCCGCGATTTGCAAAGTACGAACAGTGAAACGTCGCGAAAGATCTCATTTCGAAGGTCTTTGCGAGGTGAACAAGGGGGAATG
Source organism: Sequoia sempervirens (assembly GCA_007258455.2). NCBI lineage: Eukaryota > Viridiplantae > Streptophyta > Pinopsida > Cupressales > Cupressaceae > Sequoia > Sequoia sempervirens. Next base: position 6,326 of record VDFB02156481.1, on the reverse strand, counting down.
CTTGAATTGACTATTCAAGACTTGGGAATGCATTTCGAGGTGGCTTGAAAATCACTCTGTTATGCGTACTTGAACTTCACGAATCCTAGGAAACGGACAAGTTTCGTAGGGGGTTATCCGTGGAACGAGCGCTGCTAGATTCCGTGATAACAGCTAGCTCCTGCTGGGGATCTTCCTTCGGTTGTTCTTTAGAAAAGAACGAAGGGAGAAGAAATCCAGAATTCAAGTGCCTTTATCCATCCATTGGGCTTGGAGTCAGGTGACAACGACGACAAAAATGAAACACAAAGACTCAAAAGGACTTGAAAAATAAAAAGTATTTACATACCAACGCCGACTTCTTTACTGCGTAAAGTGCTTAAGATGTTGCCCACTGTGAGGAAGGGAAAATGGCGTCCCATCTCTGTATGCTAACATGAAACTGTTTTCACCATGCAACTGATGTATTTGGAAAGGTCCAGTCCATAGTGAATCGAATTTCCCGTGCATACCTTTTGGCTCTCTCCTTTTGTCCCATAAGAGGATGAGGTCACCAACTTGAAATTCTCGAGACTTGGCCTTCTTGTCAAACAGCTTCTTCACTTGATCCTGGTGTTCCACAATGCGGTCCGCCACCTGAACTCGATTCTCTTCCAATTCAGAGAGATACATGATGCGCTTGTCGACAGAATTGGCAAACGTCTTATCCTCAATGGCCTTAGCCAACTTGAGGGCTGGTAGTTCCAAAGTTATAGGAATCTTGACATTCAATATGTACAAGAGCTGAAAAGGAGACATGTTGATAGCTCGCTTCAGAGTTATTCTATCTGCCCACAAAGCGTCAAACAAAGCCTTGTGCCACAAACGTTGATTCTCGTCCACCAGCTTGCAAATTATAGTTACCAGATTCTTGTTACTAGATTCCGCTTGACCATTACCCTGCGGATAATAGTCAGAAGAATGTGACAAAGTGATACCATGCTCGAAACAAAACTCTGTGATCTCATTTGACGAGAAAGCAGAAGCGTTGTCCGCAACAATCTTGTTCGGCACACCAAACCTAGAAATAATATTCTCTTTTAAGAAATTGCACACTACTTCCGAAGTAGCATGCTTGGTAGGTATTGCTTCCACCCATTTGGTGAAATAGTCTGTAGCCGTCAAAACATAGACATGTCCAGCACTTGACGATGGATTTACTGCACCTATGAAATCAATACCCCATTGTTGGAAAGGTTCATCAATCACTACAGGTTTTAACGGCAAAGATGCCAATTTTGGACGGCCAACGAACTGTTGGCACAGTTCACACTTACGCACCCAAGAGTACGTGTCCTGAAAGAGTGTAGGCCAGTAATACTTTGCTCTCAGGATTTTGTGAGCGGTTACTGGCGCTGAGAAATGCCCACCACATGCCAAATCATGGTAAGATTTCAGCAACTTTTGCTGTTGCTCTTTATCAACACACCTGAGAAATGTTCCATCCATCGCACGCTTATACAAGCCGCTATCCCACAAGACGAAATTAGCTGACTTTAGCTTGACGGTCCTCTTTTCTTTCGGAGTTAAGTGGTTAGGACATTCTCCATATGTCAGGAAGTGAGCTATGTTGGAAAACCATTCATCGGTGGTGCTAACGAATAGTACCATAGGAAGTGTACTAGGATCAACCTCTTCATCTGAGACCTCCTCATCTTCCGAAATTTCCTCACCTGGATTGTTTTCTGCAATGAGCTGACAAAGGCCACGTCCACGTATCAGCTTAGTAGGCTTTATCTCTAGATCATATTCCTGAATCTTAGCAATCCAGTTTCCTCTTTTCGTTCCAAATTCCTGTTGTGTGAGGATAGACTTGACAGTTGAATCTGGAACGAGGACTTTGACATGACTGCCCAGAATGTAGAACCGGAAATGCTTGACAGCTTTCACCACTGCAAAAACGTGCTTTTCCATCTGAGAATATTTCAACTCGTAATTCTTTAGAGGGCAACTCATGAATGCAATGGGGGATTCAAAACCCTCATCATTTTCCTGCACCAAGATTGCTGATAGTGTATGCTCAGAAGCATAACTATACATCACAAACTCCTTGGTGTAGTTAGGGAAAACCAATAGAGGCGCGTGAGCAATGGCCTCCTTGATGTCATCGAACGCTGCTTTACCTTCTGTCGTCCAATGAAACGTGGCATTACCCTTCATCATGTTCACAATGTGACGGGTCTTTTCAGCAAAGTCTGGAAGAAATCTTCTCAAGAAGTTCACCTTTCCGAAAAAGGAATGAACAGCTTTCTTGCTTGACGGCAAAGCAAGGGACTTGATTCCATTGACTCTTTCTGAGTCAATCTTAATTCCTTCAGCAGATACGATGTGACCAAGAAGTTTACCTTCTGTCACCCCAAAAGTTGACTTTTTGGGATTGAGGGAAATGCCGTGCTGACGACATCTCTCTAGAGTTTGTCTCAAATGATAGAAATGCTCATGGCGTCGCTTGGAGAACACCGTAAGATCATCAAGGTACACCACAATGAACTTACCCATTACGTCATGGAAAGCAAGGTCCATGGCACGTTGGAATGTAGCGTCGGCGTTGATCAAACCAAACGGCATCCTACGATATGCAAAGGTTCCCCAAGGCGTTGTGAAAGTGGTTTTGTGTTGATCACTTGAATTCACTTCAATTTGATTGTAACCAGAAAATTCGTCTAGCATAGAGAGCATCTCGGATCCAGTTACATTTTGTAGAACTTGATCCATCACTGGGAGTGGGTAATTGTCTTTGAGAGAATTGATTTAGATTTTTGAAATCTACACAAATGCGGATCTCACCATTCTTCTTACGGACGGGGACAATATTGGCTATCCATGTTGAATGATGGATAGTAAAAATTATCCGCGCATTCAGCATCTTTTGAACTTCAGCCAAAATCGTTCCAGAAATCTTGGGATTGTACTGCCTCTGCTTTTGTTTATAAGGTAAAGCACCAACCTTGAGAGGAATGTCATGTTGCACTTCCTTGGGCCGAAATGACTTTAGATCGTCATATGAATACGCCAAGACGTCAATGTACTCCTGCAGTAGCTGAGCAAACTGTCTTCTTTCTTCGGCCGTGCAACATTTTCCAATGTTGACCATCTTAGGATTGGCCTCAGTTCCCAAATTTATCTATTCAACCTCATTAGATGAGTCAGAATCTGAGAGTTGTTTCTTTACGTGGCGATCATGCTTATCAAAAAGTTTCTCCAAGGATACCAATCCTTTAGGAATCTTATGCCCTTTGAGTTGCAGATATTCCTCGCCTGTAATAGGATCTAGATCGGAAACGGATTCTCGAAGTGGAGAATCGCTGCCCTCAAAGTACAACTCATCGAAATTCTCTGCTTTCTCAAGAAAGGCGATAATTTGATGGTCGTCGTTGAAAATCTGCCAGTTTTCTGAATTGTCAGGTACACTTGGGTGGAAAACCAACTCTATGGTGTAGGTAGAACCTTTAAAGTCTTTGTGTGGTACTAGGAGCATGGCAGAGATTGCAAGGGAATCAGCTCTAGTATTGTATTCTCTGGGAACAACGGAGATATCAAAAGCCTCGAATTCCTCAATGGAATCCCATACTAGATTACGGTAATGCCTGAGTCTCTCATTATTTGTTTGATAGAGATTTCTCACTTGACATACTATCAACTCGGCATCACCTTGCGCATGAAGATTTTTTATACCCTTCTTCAACGCAACTTGCATTCCCAGTAACAGGGCTTCATACTCGGCGGTGTTATTGGTGTTATCAAACTGCAGCTTGAAGGAGAAAGGGAAAAACTTTCCTGATGGAGAAATGAAAACCATTCTTGCTCCAGAACCGGTCGAAGAGCAGCTACCATCGAACTCAAGCAGCCAGACACCGTTGGAATCACCAATTGGAACAGTGTCAAAATCCAAAACTTCATCCTCTGACGAAGATTCATGGTTGGAGATGGACAAATCTCTTGATGACGTTTCATCTGAAGTTGACGAAGTATCATCTTTTTCTAGCTCATTTTGAGTTGAGGATTCTCCTACCTCATCTGTTTGTAGGTAGTAAGTTCCCACACCTGATGATTTGAACAAAATCTGAGCTCTGGGATCATTAGACTCAACAACTGAAAACTTTGATTCCTTTTCAGGAATCAGCTTTTGCATCACACCTTTTACTGGTATTCTTGCTTCAAACATATCCATACTTAGCTCTCCTCCAACATCTTTGCAGAAATTGCGTCTGAGGAGTATACCGTAGGAAGCTGGTACATCGGCCATGAGGACCGTCATTTTTATCTTCTTCTCCGGGTATGCGGCGAATGCATATTGGGCATCCTTGATCTGACCGATCAATGGCACTTGCTTATTTTCCATGGAAAAGCAATGGCTGAAGGTTTTGGTCATCTCAAGGCCTAACGTAGTAGCTACCTTGGCGGGCATTACGTTGTCAGACGCACCAGAGTCTATGACACAGTTACTCAGCTTGAAACCATTTACAAGTAGGGAGATGAAAAATGGATCAATGCGTCCAGAAGCAGTTGGAGGGTTAGATACGAGGTTACTCTGTGATACTTTGGGTTTAGGAGTAACCGGGATGTCAGGAGGAGTATCCCGACTTGGGGAGATCTTTTTATCATTTACGAACTTGACAAGCCTGTCAAATTGGTCGGGGTTGGCTTTGAGGTATTCAGCCTCGGACATTTGAACCTTGGTTTTCTTGGCATGGTCAATAATGTCGAAAGCCTGGAAAGAACTTTGTAGGTTGGAAACCGTAACTTCGCTGATTGGTTTCACAAAGGGCACACTGGTCTTTGGAACGGGAGGATTAGCTTTAGGAACAATGGGAGTTGACGGAGAAGAACGGGGTGCACTTACTTGCGGATTTGCTGCTTTCTTCGGCTGCCAAGGGAGGGGAGATCCTCTTTTGGCAATCGTTATGGGCTGCTTTTCTTTTTCTGGGACAGCAGCAGCTTGAGCTTTGTCAAGTTCACTTTGTTGATGCCGCGTAAAAACAGCGTAAGTGTCAGTCACCAAGTCGTCTTCTTCTTCTTCTTCTTCTTCCATCATTTGCAAATAGCTGATCTTGGAGTCGCCAGCAGATTTAGTTTCTTCTTCTTGGAAGAGATCGGCATTTTCTTCTTCAGGATATTCGGGCTGAGCATAATCATCTTGTTCAGTCTCATAGTACCTAGCGGCATTGTTAGCAGGCGGGGCTTCAAGAGCAAGTCGTCCTGGAGGTGCTGGGAGACGATTCTGATTTTTGTTGCCAGCATAGTTAGGAAAAGTCCTCCTAGGGACGTCTTTGTAGTTGTTACTATTGTTGTTGCTTGACACTTGCTTCTTAAGAGATAGAACTTCATTTTCCAACCTTTGGACCATGGGATCTGTGAAATTTGAGCTAGCAGTGGAGGTACCAACATTTGATGCTAAAGATCCTGAGGCTTGCATCCTTTTATTTCCATTAGTTCCCATCCTAATTTCTCCAGCAAGGATCATGTCGTCCTCCAGACTGGTAGCCAATTGCTGGGCTGCTGCAACGTTAGCAAGATTTTCCCTACGCAAGTAGAAACTTACCTTAGGTAATTGGGTGTTGATGAAGAAGCATTTCAGGTTGTGATCCGTTGGCTTTGCATCATTGGGGATCTGTGTCACCAACTTATTGAACTTCACCACAAACTCGCGCATAGGCTCGTGAGCTTCTTTACGCATGGTGGTGAGTTGCGCCAACAGAGCATGTGAATCTTCAGTAGGCTTAAACCTTTCTTCAAATTTAGTGCGAAGAGTGGCCCAATTAGTGACGGAAGCATTGGGAAGAGTAAAGAACCATTCAGCTGCAATCCCTTGAAGGGATTCAATGAACAATCTTACAGAAACATCTTCGTGCTCAATGCCAAGAATGCCGCATACTATGTAGAATGCGGATATGTGCTCATCGAGGTGTTGTTTGCCATCACCTTGAAATTTTGGAAGATGCTTCCTGGATACACGAGGAAGTTCGTGTAAAGGTGGAGTCAAACGGAGGGGACCAAAAGCATTTCCCCACGGTCCTGTAGGTGGTTCGGCCATGACTGGTTGCACAACGGATGCTTGAACAGGACGTCTACAATAAACTGACCAAACACTTGGGATTGGAGATCTTTGGCTACGTGGAGGGAAGCTTATAGCCCGCTGCAGTGGTGACCTTGCTCGTGGAAGAGTAAATGGAAAGTCACGTTGCAACAACTCTTCAAAGAGTGGATCTATTATTCCTTGAGCCCTCAATCCTCTTGTATATATTCGGTCCGCCAGAATGTAGATCTGAATACAAAGGGTCTTACAGAGTTAACAATATACAAAAGAA